>JAXRKP010000503.1:267500-286616 GCA_037039925.1 Doris montereyensis
TACTGAACCTGTCATGTTAATCGATAATTGATGAACATCTGTGATCTTGTTTACTACGGTGCTGTTTTTTCCTGTTGTTGATTCTATTGATCAGCTGATACATCTCTTTGTATAGCAAACTTCTTTTATCGTGTTATAATATTTTTAAATTACTATTTTTCGAACTAAAAATTTTTCCCGTTTAAACATTTCAAATTATAAAAAATAATTGAATTTCAGCTGCGTCCAGCTGCTTTGATGCCTTTCGATTAAAAAATTTTTTTTAGTTCTACCATCTCAAGTTTCATGGTTTCCCACAGGTTTGAAAACAGCATCTGCAAGCTTGTGCCAAGTTACGCGTAGGTGGAAATCTTAGTACACGTACGGTATTCGATTGGATGCAATGTGAAAGACTTGATGTGTTGTCGATTAGACGATTGAAAGGCTTGATGCAATGTGAATATGACTTGATGTGACCACCGATTGGACACAGTATGAAAGACTTGACGTTGGTTGTATTCGATTGATGCAATGTGAAAGAACTTGCTTGATCGATTGGATGCAATGCTTGATTCGATTGGACGCAATTATGAAAGGCTTGACGTGTTGTATTCGATTGGATGCAATGTGAAAGACTTGACGTGTTGTATTCGATTGGATGCAATGTGAAAGGCTTGATGTGTTGTATTCGATTAGATGCAATATGAAAGGCGAGTGTTTGATTGATGATTGTTGTGACGTGTTGGATTGATGCAATGTGAAAGACTTGATGTTTTAAATATTCATTTGATTGGACGCAATATGAAAGGCTTGATGTGTTGTATTCGATTGGATGCAATGTGAAAGGCTTGATGTGTTGTATTCGATTGGACGCAATATGAAAGGCTTGATGTGTTGAATTCGATTGGATGCAATATGAAAGGCTTGATGTGTTGTATTCGATTGGACGCAATGTGAAAGGCTTGATGTGTTGTATTCGATTAGATGCAATGAAAGACTTGATGTGTTGTATTCTTCGTCAAGATATATACCCTCTAACGATCACATCTTTCAGTTTCCAAGCTGATTGTTTTCAATAATAAAGTTTTTACCAACTCTTTCACATTTAAACAGTTATAGATCTGGCCATATTAAACAAGATTGATACATGAGTGAAGATTACTTTAGTAAATATACTTTATATGTGTATGTGTATTTGTGCGGTTTTTGTGTGTGCATGTGTTTATATTTATGTTATGATTGTCTAGGTATTTATTTATTTTATTATTATGCATTTGTTCTTCTTTCATTTCACTCAAAAACTGCTATCTTCTAGCTCATTTTAAAATATATATCCATTGTTTGTTTGCTTTTTTACAATTTCAAAGAATTGCTGTCTTTTTCTAGTTCTTGTTTCCTATGTTTTGGAAATAGACATCATAGTGAAAACATCACAGTACGAGCATCTTTTGTGTTCGTATATTCCAATATGAGATATTTAATTGTATCATTGATATTACTGAGACTATTGTGTTTTTATCATTTCTCATAGAGAAACACTTAACCGCTCTTATCACACATTCTGTTACTGTGTGATTTACAAATTGCGTTGATTGTTATAATGAGCTTGAAGATAAGGAAGGAGAAAGAAGCACAGGAGGAAGCTGGGTGGTCTTAATCGCTAATATTCACTCTTTGTGTGCCGAGTCTGAGGCAGGCATTGGCGATCATGGAATCTCCATTCTTCTCTGTCATTTCGAGGATCTGATGAAGTTGACGGTGGCTGATGTGTCCTTACATGTGGCCCAGTTGTTAAGACTTTGGATAGATGTCATTGCCTTTGTCTTCCTCTCGCTTTTTGTTCCCGACATCTTTCCTGACATACATAGTTGCTCTAGTCCTCCCTTCCTGTGTATATGTCCAGTGATTTGCATTTGCCTTCTTCTGATATTTCTTATAAATACGTATAAGTGTTCCTTGTTTATTTCGCCCTGCAAAGGGCGAAGACCTACTCATTTGACTTTCTATTCTTTCCATGATATAATCTTCAGTAGTCTAAGGAGGAGCCACATTTCTACCGTGCCGCTAATCTCTTCGTTGTTTGTTTGTTCACTGACACAGCCGTGCATAAGTAATGACCACACATAAGATAATAATGCAGTGATTAATATGCTGGTGTGGCAATGAGGGGTTGCCTTATTGATAATGTTTGAAACTGATTAGAATATTGATTACAATGTAAAGGGGACAGAGATAATGATAATGTAGTCTATACTAGCTTAAGTAACAACTGTATTGGCTTATATTAAGTAACGAAAGATAAGATAATAATCAAATCAACGAACAAAGCCGATGAAACATTAGAATGAAACAGTAAACCATAGGAAGAATGTAAGGCGACCATCTGGAACGGTTTCATGCATTTTGACACATTATTACATTTTAGTATGACACTGTGTACATCTAGCTTTTCAGACACGGGGAAAGCAAATCAATGAAACGATACCAAGATCCTTTCTTCAAAATTAGGCGCAAGATCGTGGCGAGAAGGCTAATAAAGGGAGATTATCGAGATATTGCTTGACTGACGGTTTGAAATCTTCATCAACCTTTCTGACACATCGTGATAGCAAGTTTAAATAGGGGGAGGAGGGGAGAGCTAGGGGTAGCATACTTATGATAACAATTGACTAGCTTTGCTTAGAGAATATCATCAAGATATTATTACAATGTATCGATGTGTTATAACTGCATAATATCATTATTATTGTAGATTGCCTCAAACACATCGATGCAAAATATCTAACTAGATCTAGATCTAGTAGTTACAATGTGCACGTTTTAAAATGCGATTAATTATTGTGTATTTTAGTTAGATTCCCAATGCAATAAACTTACATGACAACCAACATGCTTACCTTGAAAAGCACCATCAGCTTACACAGATTTCAGAACACGTTCCATTCCAACGGCGATTCCTCAAAGACTAAGCATAGAAATATTATTATCAAGATAAGAAATGTCAAGCTCACATCTTGACTACTGAAAATATGTGTTAGAAGCCAACAGCAAAATGTTCCATCTTCTATGAGTAGAGTTCCCTGTTTAATCAAAATATTAAATAACAACACGAGTTAATAATATGCTGCAGAGTTATCCGAAAACCAATCTCTCGTGTTCGCACTGAGCGTAAATGAAAGCAAAATCGGAGAGCAAGAGGATCTACTCGCGTCCGTTTTGTTTTGTTTTGGAGTTTTTTTGCTTCTCCTATGGTAGCGATGCCGTGTGTGTGTGTGTGTGTGTGTGTGTGTGTGTGTGTAAAAATGATTGGAGTCTGACGCACGTGAGGAGGGTTAGAGATGGGGTGCTCAACGCAGTGTTGTCGATCGCTAATATCGATCTGGCCTTCGCATGCAGCTTACACTACAACAGCGTCGCAGAGTCCTGGCAAGGAGGAAGGGCTCCAGATGTAACGGGGGATGGTGGAAGACGATCTCTTATTTTGCTCGACCTGTAGGCGGTTTTCGACAGGTCAAGCAAGACCAGCCAAATTTAGCGCGGAGGTGAGAGGTGGTGACTGACTTGGCTTGAGGAGAACATGAAAATTAGGCCTATCGATAATTAGGCTACATACGATTGAATCTTCTTTATAACATAAAGAGGAAGAACATTGCATCTTATAACATATGCCAATTCTTATAATCCTTCTGATGATATTGATACGCTCGGATCGTTCACTTGTCAAGTGTATAAAATAATAATTTTGAAATGCATGCTATGTAACATTGTGGAAATACCGGTACTGTTGAAAATGAACATACTAATGTGATGAATGCATCGATCGGTCGATAGTTGAAAGGCGTGATAGGGAAAAAAGAGAGGAAAAACGGAAAAGTATACGCCAATGTAAAATTTTAATATGAGCATGAGGGATGAAAATGAGTGGGGAGGGGAGATAGAAATTACAGAGATATAATATATGAGGTTTTCGTCTTATATGTATCTGTTGAAAAATAGAGCTGTGTGCTTAATTCTTTAATTTTAGCTAAATTTGATATGCAAGAACTAATAGCAATCAAAACAATAACCTTATACCGTTTCTAGCATAATATGCGTATCGTTCCACTGTTCCTTTCGGATAAAAAAAGTATAATAAGAGAGAGAGGGGGGGGGGAGAGAGAGAGAGAGAGAGAGAGAGAGAGAGAGAGAGAGAGAGAGAGAGAGAGAGAGAGAGAGAGAGAGAGAGAGAGAGAGAGAGAGAGAGAGAAACGTAGGGACAATGACAGAGAGACAGACAGACAGAGGCAGAGAGACAGACATACAGACAGACAGGAGGCAGAGAGACAGATGCAATAAGAGAATACAAGGGATGGGGTTATTCATATGAATGAAATTAGGGAAAACATGATGAATTCATTTGATAGGTGGGCGGGACTTGTAAACAGATCAGGAGGTTAATGGATAGGTCAGGAGATGGATTGAGGAATGTGAAGGGGAATGTGGATGATGTAACGGAGGACAGGCATAGTGGCGAGTTTGATAATGAGGTAGGGTTGCATAATGCGGTTGCTAATTGGATGATTACGGTGGAAGAATGGAAGATTCCAATGAATTAAGTAACAAATAAATCCGTCCCATGAGGAAAAATCATCAAATTACCAGTCTTGTTAGGATTTGGGTTTGTTTTGTTGGTGGGGATTGTTTTTTCTTTTTCATTTCAACCACTAGGGTCGAAGCCGAAGTCAATAACTTAATCATTAGGCGAAATCCTGCAAATGCCGATGTGCTTCCATGTTTTTGTCTCTGTATCCTGATCATAAAATTTGCAACGGAAATTTTTTAAAAAAACATGTTAATCAAATAATGATGATCGAACCAAGATCAAACATGCTACATGTCATCATTGTTCTACCTGAACCGTATTATTAAATAATCACGGCTATCAAAAGACCCCATTTTGCCCTTCTCAGTTTTTAAAAAAATCTAATACCGATATTGTCATACTAAATTTATGTTTATATGAATACTATTTGAAAATTCCCTACGAAAACATTGTCCGTTTTTACTAATGAAGGCACCCACGTCTACAAAACATGAATATTGTCATACACGTTGTCATACACGTTGATTTAATCAAGTTTGCGCAGACTCATTACAATGTTACTTAGTATCAGTAAGTCGTTCTATTTTAGAATTCGACCTAGTAAAATCAATAATTTCATTGTGGTGACCATCTTTCTGACTTGACTGTGAGGGTTGTTGTTGTTGTTTTTGTTGTTGTTGTTGTTGTTGTTGTCAAGCTGTCTCTGTCTATGTCTATGTCACTGTCTCTGTCTGTATGTCTGTCTGTTTGTCAGTCTGTTTGTCTGTATGTTTCCTCCCTCTCTCTCTCTCTCTCTCTCTCTCTCTCTCTCTCTCTCTCTCTCTCTCTCTCTCTCTCTCTCTCTCTCTCTCTCTCTCTCTCTCTCTCTCTCTCTCTCTCTCTCTCTCTCTCTCTCTCTCTCTCTCTCTCTCTTTCTCTCCCAACCTCCCTCCCTCTCTCTCTCTCTCTCTCTCTCTCTCTCTCTCTCTCTCTCTCTCTCTCTCTCTCTCTCTCTCTCTCTCTCTCTCGCTCTCGCTCTCTCTCTCTCTCTCTCTCTCTCTCTCTCTCTCTCTCTCTCTCTCTCTCTCTCTCTCTCTCTCTCTCTCTCTCTCTCTCTCTCTCTCTCTGGCGCTTTACATAAATCAAAGTGGCTTCGAAAATTTCAGCCCGTTCACAATTTTACAACTTGCATTCCTTTATGCAATGTAAAGTTTCCGTACTGTATGTAATTGATATAGCATCTTCTTCTTCATGTGCTGAGTCTGCCGAGATCATGACTGTCAGGCATTTTTTTATGGTTCATTTATCAAGACTTTGGACGTATGATCTTTGTCTTTCTGCTTTTTGTTAATCTTAATATAGGTACTTAGTTGCTCTTGACCTACCTTCCTATTTATATGTCCAGCATTTGCCTTTTTTGCAATATTTCTTATAAGTGTTCTTTTTTTTTGCCCTGTAAGTGCGAGAACCGCTTCATTTGACTTCTTGTCTTTCCATAACATTCTCAATATTTCTCGGAGAAACCACATTTTCTCTCTTTCGTTAATGGTTCCCTCATTGACCAGTATGCAAAGCCATACATAATAAGGCAAATAGAATGATTTGAATTATTTATAGGAGTTTGTCATGTATGGTGTAAACATGTTTCTTTCTCTTTATAAAACTATTATTCCACCTGTACTGGAATACGAAAATTGTACAATACGGAGCCTTTCTTTTTAAACGACAATCAATTCTTTTAGATAAAGGACAAAGACGAGCGACAATGTTATTAAGAGAATATGAGCATGGTAATAATATGGCATATGATGAAAGATTGACATTTCTTCGACTCCCTCACTAAAATAGAGAAGAAAAATGAGGGGGGGGGTGTCATCCAATTGTTTAAAATTGTTCATGGTAGAGATAGTATTGATTTTAAATATTTTTTTCAACTATTCTCATGTGAATTTACTCAGGAGAATAATATATATATATATATATATATTACAGAAAGTTCTCCTTCTGTTAGACATAATTTTTTTCATTATAAGGGACAGTAAAACATGGAACGTTTTACAGTTCATAACAAAACAATCAAAGAGTATTAATTATTTTACAAATGCTATTGATATCAGAACTCTATGATTTAAAATTTGTGTATGATAAATGAATGTGCATTGTTCCTATTCATTACTGTAACTTTAATCATTTTTAAAATTCCATAATTGTGTGTGCATTTAAAGGTTAAATGACCTATCTAGCCTCTGACACGATATGATAATATGTATGATATAGGCACTGACCACACATATGCCTTCAAAACTCTTATCTTCGTATTCATCATAAAGTTTACGTTCTTCATAACTGGATTTAGTTTTGAGAAAGCATCTTTTGCCACTGTAATTCTATTCCTGACCTTTGTAGCCTATCACATCATCCTTCTTGATTATGTAATCATGTATCCAACGCATTTGAATTTGTCTAGTTGTTTTATTGCCTGTCCGTTTCTTTGAATATTGCATGTTGGAATAGTTTCTTTCTTAGTTGTAACAATACATTCCATTTGTTCTATGTCATGTTTAGCTCTAATTGTTTGGTTGCACCACCAAAGACCACGGCCTTTGGCTGCACTCTCCTCTGCGGCCATGTCAAGTAGAGTTTGTGGACTGTCCTCTGGTTCTGCAATCAATGATGTGTCGTCTGCATATCTCATATTATTTACAATTACTCCTCCAACTGTCCTTAAATCTGTATTCTCAAGAGTTCTCCCTCTCATTTCACAGTAGAGGTTGAATAGGTCTGGGGACAAGACACATCTGCCAGACTCCTCTTCTAATTAAGTTTACGTAACATTGTATAATAAATATCCATTATCCATTCTTACTGCTGCCGTTTGTTTCCAGTACAGGTTTCTTATGAGCCTTATTATGTCTTTCCCACCCATATCTAGTTCATATGTAGTATCGATGTAGCATGTGTTCACATGAAATCTACAACCGCATTAAAAATAGTTTCGTAAGTATTTCTTCATCTCAGGATTTTTGCTTCGGGACTAGGCCTACTTCCGGAGTAAAGCTTGTGTAGAAACGCTTGTAAACAAAGTATACACGCAGAATACTAATCTGAGAGAGTTACTTTCTGTTTCAGACCAAAGTAGATTAAGCTATGTACATCACGATGTGTTTTTGTATCGTATGTATTGGTTATTAAATGGGTGTTATGAGAAAAAGGTTGAAGAATAATGGGATGTGCAAACAGTGTAGCTCATGGCGAAGAAGAGGATGCGAATGTAATATGCATGAATAACAACACCAAAAACGTCAATTACGACAAGTCGGATCAGCGTCCAAATAAGAAAAGGAAATCTTCCAAACGGCAACAAAGAAAGCCTAGCAATGGAAATGGAGCCAACACTGAAAGCAAGGAGGAGGATGAAGGCTTTGAAGAAGATTTTATTGACATATCCTCACGGTTTATGGTAAACAATTTTGACAATCATCTCCGGGATCTAGATTTAGATTCTAGAGATCTAGATCTAGATCTAGTCAAAAAATTACTGTTTTTACATCATTGAAATTTTGAGCGATGATGATTTATATCATCATACGTTTGATCATGTTGTATACTTCAGGACAATTGAAGGCTATCTTACGGTTTACTTTAGCTTTAGTTACGTCAAATAATGTTGGTCAAACATTCAGGGTAAGTGTATGGGATCGTGGATAGATTTTCTTACACATTTATCCAACTAGAGGGGTGTAACATCAGTGCACCTTCCTATGGACCAGAAATAGGGGTCAGTAAGTTAAGGAACCTATTTGTGTCAGTAAATCATCCTATGGCGCTGGAAGATATATATATGTCTAAGAATAGTCCATCTTGTAAAAGATTATATGACTCATTTGTATAAAACTGCGATTTTGGTTGGTTGATGTCAAGGAGTGTCCCAAATTTCCCTTTTATAAACAGCAACACGGCCACTGAAACATCAGCATAGTTACATTTAACAGCCTAACAACCACCTATTGGAAGACAAAATATGATCACAAGGGATTCATCTTCAGTTATTGTATGGAACAAACAACATTTATTTTTATTGAAATGGTACCTTTTAGATTGCAATACCAAGAATTTTTATTGAAAAATAAAGAGAACTTTTAACAGACACATCTAACAGACCTGACTAGCTGTGCTGATCTTGCTGTATAGACATTACACTCCTCGAGATCTTATAAAATGCATTAGTTTTTGGGGTCTCGGTTTGGTTGTGTCGGAGAGTATCTCTAAATGTAAGTTGATACCGACAATGAGTACAAATTTGTTTCAAATTTGCTTATAGCTGCTAAAACCATAAGATTACCCAATTGAAGAACCAGTAGCCATATTTGTCCAGATTATATAGAACAAGCTATACTCAGTGATGATAATTTTCCACTAAATATGCTTTTTTCAACATTCTGAGAAAATTTCCTCCTTTTTCACTGTTCAGAGAAAAATTTTCTTATCTTTTTCACCCTTCCCCTCACAGAACTCAAGTTCATCGTGAGACAACGGCAGTAATGTGAAACCAAAATATGCCACAATTCAGTTTTTCCCCCTCTATCATTAAAGATTATTAACTTTTTAGTGATATTTGACAATGTTTGGCAATTCAGTGTACAATTATTGATACCGGCACCAACAAACACTTTTGTGAATGATGAATCATCTACTCCATGTTTTTTGTTGCCGGCCGATATTTCGGTTACACACAGATTAACCAAATCCTATGCTGTCTGAAAACTTTACATACCATGTCGGCAGACGTATCATAGTAGAATTTTCATTTTGCTCAAGCCACCATTTTCTACCTTTCTTTCTTTCTTTATCAGTTCCTATTCTGTATGGGTTTAGATGTCCAGAATGATCTTTCTCCAGGCTGCCCTGTCCTGACATATTCTGTTTTTCTTCTGTGAAGATTAACTTTCTTTTACTTAGGTGCCTCTTTTATTTCTTCTTACCACTTTCCTGGGTCTACCTTTTGGTCTTTTATCTTGAGTTTTAGCACTGTATCCTAATTTAGCTACTCTCCTGTCATTCATTCTGTATACAAACCAAAACATATGAGTTGATTTATTTCTATCTTAGTTTTTATGCCATCTGTTTTGCTGTGATCTCTTATTGTTATGTTTCTGATTTTGTCTCTTAGTTTTCCCTACAACTACAACACTTCTGAGATATTTCATTTCAGCTGCTTATACTCTACTATATTCCTTACTGTCTAGGGTCCAGGTTTCACTAACATATAGAGGAAAGTAGGGCAATAAACTGTGTTGGGTTGGAAATAAAAGTTAGAATGGTTTCATTCATGCCTACCTGCATAACTTTAGTATGGAGTACTGTCTCAATTCTATAAGTATCCTTGGTACCATCTGTGATGTCATGCTTGTTTGATTTATGTCTTTTGTTTAGCAATTTTATATAGTTAATGCCTTCTGTTACTATGACTATGATTTAGAGGGTCAGAAGACTCCTAGCAGTTTGATTCTACAGGCAATGTAGTGTGCTTTTCAGGTATTGTAAAATCAGAGGCTTTGTTGATGATGTAACGCAAACATGTCTGTTGATTTGATACTTTTTATGTATGGTAAACAATGTTTTTCTCTTTCCTTTCTCATCCAACCATAGACTGATGAAATGTTTGAGGACATGATAAATTCATTAAAGGATGAAGAATTGTTCAAAGACTCATTTTTTCCAGCCGATTCATCATCTATGTTTTTCGATACTAAAACTACATTACGGGAAACTATCACATGGCTAAGACCACAGGTTAGTTTGATTTTCTATTGTTGTATCAAGTTGAAAACTCAATATATAACTCTTGGACATTTTTTTTTATCAATATCCATACCTAACATATCAGTTTGATGAGGGTTTTCACTTTTATTGTTTAAATTGAAACTTATGTAAACACGATATCAGGTTTATTCGATATCATTTCAATCTTCAGATGGTTGTTAATGAAATTCATTATTAGCATTAACATGCTTTGGGGAGACAGGAATTGGGAGTTTAGATCATAAACCTCATAATGTTGTACTGTCTGTTATGATTTGATTGGCTTTAGTTTCACTTTCCAAACAGGAAATCTTGAAAAGGAAAAGATTTACCCCAGTTAATTACAGATGGTGTTACAAGAGATGATATTAAGCAAGGTATTTTAGGTGACTGTTGGTTCCTTTCATCTTGTGCTGCAGTATCCCAAAGATATCAGCTAATATCCAAGGTAAATGAATATATAAGAAAAATAGTCATAACCTTTTTTGTCTATAGAAAAAACAACACAATGACAGAAAGATTAAATTTCAATGTTTTAGTGCAATAGGCATGATAGAAGAACCACAAACCCAAATCAGTGAAATTTAAAACATCACAAATTTACCTAAATCATGAGTGGCATTGTACTGAAATCTTGGTCAGTGATTGGCTAAAGAGCACTAGACGATTATTGAGATGTCTCCTTCCATTAGGGTGACTATGGGCACTCTGTCGCTTAAAGGTAAAAATTAGTAACAGTTTCAAATACTGATATGCTTGAATTTGTAAGTTTTAATTTTTTTAGATTACAACTAATTTTGCCTCTTTCATTCTTTTTCAGATAATTCCCCAAAATCAGGTGCTTTTTGGCCCAGGCTACAAGGGCATTGTGCGTTTCAGATTTTGGAGATTTGGAGAGTGGGTTCAAGTAGTGGTAGACGATAGACTACCAACCGTCAAGGGAAAACTGATCTACGGGCAAAGCAGAGATCCAAAGGAATTTTGGGTGGCTCTCATTGAGAAAGCATATGCGAAGTATGTGTGTTCTCTTTCTATCTCACATTTCATTTATGAGAACTTCTCTTTAAAGTAACAGCATTTTGACTTCTTCAGTCAGTTGATTTGTGCTTTGTAGTTTTTTTGTTTCAGGTTGTCGTCCTTCCCTGGGAATGTAGCTGTAAATGATAACTCTGTTTTGCGTTCCTCCCTATTACTCCTCTTCTTTCTTTTTTTCTTTCTTTTGTTTTCATCTAGCCAATAATAAATTACTTCCCATTGATGTAAGTCAGGTCTTTGACCTCATGTTTGTACATTTAAACTTTGCATAAAAAGGGAACAGTTAGTTCTTATGAGGATTAAATCTTATATATATATATATATATATATATATATATATATATATATATATATATATATATATATATATATATATATATATATATATAAGGGGGTCTGTAAATTGCTTCATGGCTAAGGAAGCCGAATATTTGTTAATGAATATAGCTTAACTGAGACTGTTGGTGTACCTTATAAATTGAATGCTCATATCAGTGTTTAAGTTGAGATAAAAAAATCATTCTTTGATCTATTTAATAGGCATTTACGTTTCCTTTGAAGCCCTAACTCTGCTTCTTCACCCCTTTAAAACTAATATTTACATTATGATGTATTAATCATTTCCTTCTGTTTTTGCCTTGTTTTTAGGTCATTCACTTAATTGTTATTAACTCAAAGATTTGCCTGTCTTTAATTGTTTCATTTGCAAAATAATGTTATAATTTCTTGAAGCATTTTTTTATATATAACTTAGACGAGGAGTTGTTATCTCTGCTTAATATTTTTTCTGATGTATAGGTAATGCAACAAAAAGGAAATCATTTTTTTTTTTTTTTTTCGTTTCAGATTACATGGTTCATATGAAGCATTAGAAGGAGGCATTACTATGGATGCACTTGTAGATCTCACAGGGGGTCTAGCTGAAAGATATGAACTTACAGAATATGACCCCGGCATGTTCAAATTGATTCTCAGGGCACACAAGTCAGGGGCATTCATTGCTTGCTCGCGAAAGGTTAGAAATATTGGCATGCAAAGATTTTTTTTCATTTATGGCTAGTGCTATTCAGCATGTTATCATGGTTCGGGGTTTCTTGTAAAATCCGAGTTGATGGTGATATCAGACGTGTTTTGTCTCAACGCTGTTACATTTGTGGTTCGTTGTCTGTCACAAACTCTTGTCCCCTCTATAGATCCAGATGTCACTAATTTTTCTAGTCTACTTTGTCTCTTCACATGGCCAAAAAATCTCATTGTCTTTTCTGGATGTTCTCTATATGTTATCTTTCTTTTCCAATGTTCACTAGAACTTCAATGTTTGTTACTCTTGCTGTCCAGGAAATTTTCAATATCTTCTATTCACATTTCAAGTGCTACTAAACGTTTGCGACATTGTGCATGTAAAGTCCATGTTTCGCACGCATACATTAATGTGGAAAAGACATATGTGAACTGTTTGTAATTTTGTGTCTATTTTCAGTTTTGAATTGGAAACAACAACTCTTAATATTGTGCGAAGATAAATTCAAAATTTTTCAAACAGTTTCATCCTCTAGTACAATAGTTCCACCAAAGTAGTGCATAAGAACTAGCATTGGTGCGATGTAACTTTTTTCAAATGAACTGATTTTACTTGGTCTGCAGGAAAACAAAATATTATTGATCTGTCGCAAAATGTGTTTCCTTGCTGACAGATTTGTCTTTCATCTCTTAGTCAAATGTTGCATGGAAGGAACTAGCATTGCTGTAAATTACACCATGGCTTTATCATAAACTTGTCTACTTGCTTTTGTCTTTTTCTGCTCCTTACAACGCCACATTACAGGGTTATTTTAAACTCACTCCCAAGTTTCAGTTAATCTAACTTTGTCCCAGTGAGAATTAACTTGAATGAAATCAACATATATATATATATATATATATGTCTTTGCATAATAGCTTAACTTCAGTAAAAAAAAAAATTTTTAAAAGAACGCTAAATGTTGATGTTATGTGCAATGTGTCATGTTATCTACTGTAAGTCTTTTTTTATATTAAGTGTAGCCATTAGTATTAAACAAAATTCTTGTTGTGCATTGCTGACCATTTATAAAGTCAGTAATTGAGGAATTACATGCAGGATGTACTTGTATATGGGTAACATTAGCTCAAGGTAAGTAGGCATAGGGTATTTGGAAATATAGTTCATTAGTTCAGTGTTTGGCTGTTTTCGTTTCTCTGTATTTGCTATTATTACTTTTCTGTGTAATCATGGTAATGCCTTTACATTTTTTTTATCTGAATTAGGGAGACTGGCGAAATGCAAACAAAGCAGATGCTAATGGTCTCATCCCAGGGCATGCATACACAGTCACAGACATCACTCAGGTATCCATCAACATCATTCAGTTTTGATAAAGTTTTAGATTGTCTTTTTATTTGATGTTACGTCATTAATTGAAAGAAAGTTAATTCCCTTAAAGGTTGGCACAACCCATAGAGCCTGAGTTTAACCCAGTTTCTATAGTGTGAAGTGGAACAGGGGATTATAATCACTTCCAGGGTAGGACAATAGTCTCTGGGAGATTTTTACTCCCAGACGAATGTTAGTACTCATTTGCATCTGAGTCGAGTGAAAATGTGTGTTAAGTTCCCAAGGAACACGGCATCAGACCTAGCATTGCTAGGATTTAAAACCCAGGACCTGCGTGATCCAAATCCAACAACTTAACTGCTAGGCCACAGATGCCACACTCTTTAATTATGACATAACAATATTTCGATTGACAGAGAACCTCTTAAAATCCCGGCAACTTTTACTACACACAATCCCCAGGCCTCTCAATCTACTTAATATTGTTTGATAAAGAATAAAACTTTGAGAGGTCTTTTTTACACTGTCTGAATCATGACATGTATCAGTTGAATATGTTTTTTTTTTGTTTTAACTTTGTCTTAATTCACATTACAGGTGACCTGAGTAACAAATCATTTTATAACCGAAGATACCAATCATAAATATATGAGGAATGTCATTTAATGCATTTTTTCTTGTCATTAGTCAGGTAATCACTCGTTATGAAAGTAAGAATTCAAACAATGAACTGATGAGAAAAAATGTTTAGATTAATTTTAAGGCAACACCTTACATTGGTAAGAATAAACATGATGAAGTGTTGTCATGTAATTTAAAGGAAAGAGAAAGAAACTCAATTAACATACCATTTAGCATACACAAATGAGAAGTCGAATAGCTTTTGTTAGATTGATAAGTCTTTAAAAATTCTTCATATAATTTTTGTTAAAACTTATGATTCTCAAGATCCAACATAAGAATGGACAGGGAAAAGCTTTGCGGGATACGAAATCCATGGGGAGATGCAACAGAATGGAGAGGATCATGGAGTGATAAGTAAGTGTTCTCTTTCTTTTTTCACCTGAGGAATAAAAAAGTTCTGCCAGATCTTTAGGTCCAAAGAACTAGATCACCTCTCAGTTTCTGCAGCATTGAAAGGCCATGACACAAGATCAGATCACATGGCTCTGAGCTAGCAAACATTAGTTTTTAACTATAAACTCTGGTGTCTATCTGTACCTGGGTGGGATGATGAAATGTGTGTTAAGTGTCTCCGGAGTCAGAAGGTTTATTAACAAAGGATTCAAACCCCCTACTCGTGGTCTCAGGTGGAGTTTTCTATCACTGCATCATTGATGTCATGCTTAAATCACAAGTTATACTTCTACAAATATTGTTTTAAAGGTGAAGTGAAATATTACATAATATGAAGGATTCTCATACATGAACAGACATCTGTAAAATCAGTTCTTAGTCTCTGCCATTTGTTTTATTTGCACTGGTTAATTGTTCAGGCAAATGTGAAAAATGAATAAAAACGTACAAGTTTAAGCGCTGTAAAACCTCCCACTTAGGAAACCTGAGTTTGATTCCCAGTTCAGACAAATTTTTCTGACTCTCCTGTCGACTCAGCAACAAAATGGGAAGCTTAGTCTATTCAGACTTTGCAAAGTGAAGTCGGCATTGAAAGCAATGGCAAACTACCACATTATGCTGTATGCCGAGAAAAATCAGGACTCTTACCCCCTGGTTACCCTACGTTGCACTGAGTATGGGTACTCTATGTTACTTTGCACAGAAGGTCTTGTGATCATAAATCATGAATAAAGGACATGAAATTTTGTACAGAGTTTTACTCCAGTTTTCTGTGGCATACGCATTATTTCATCTTTCAGTCATGAATGGATAGTTGTTGAATGTAATCTTATCACGACTGGATCATTTCTATTATTTAAAAAAAGATAAAGACAAAGCAGCCACAGTATTAAAAACATAAGGTGATGCTACAGATTCCATTTCTTAAAATTTTTCAAATTCTTTTCTGTTATTAGAATTTGTTATTTGAAGTTTGTTTAGTAGTTAGCTTGGTTGGTAGCGCTTTGTTTTTGTGGCGGTAGCGGGTTGGATACACATGGCTGCCAGGATTTTTTCTGTTTATTCCTTGTGTTTGTCTCGTCTTTGTTCCTATGGGGCTTTAATATTACTCAATGTTATTTCCTTCATTTCGACATGCCCCCTACCTCACTGTTTGTCTTTATCTATTTTAGTGATATGAATTGGGACTGGGTGGACCGGAGACCAAAGAAAAATCCAGCAAGAATCAAAGGATGATGGAGAGTTTTGGATGTCGTTCAAGGATTTTTACAAGCAGTTTGAAGAAATCACTCTCTGTCTCATGGGACCTGATTTTTGATGGAGATGGAGTTTCAGATAATGTTGGTAAGCGTATAGACAAAACGACTTACTGCCTTTTGATCTTGATAAAGACTTTATATTTTGTTGTGATATTGGGACTACAGGCTCCTATGACAAAAGCGGACCAAAGAATTTGCTTTTTATTGTGGTAATATTTCTTCCTGTGAAAGCTTTGTGTTGGACATAAATGTCTATTTTGTTTGTATATATAAAAACTCACTGAATCTAATGGGGGGGGGGGGGGGGGTTATTTGCTTAAAGACATTTTTTAGCATACAAAGTAACTTACGTTAATGGTCAATGAAAGATAAGTAGCAATGGACAATGATCATTCTAGATTTATTTAACTCTTTTCCAACTGTGACTTCACTTATATTCTTATTGAATGTTTTGAATCAATGTATTGCAGGTCATATGGAGATGATTAAAGGAATGGATTGTTGGCAAGAATGCAGGAGGTTCCCGCAACAATCTGTCAAGCTTTGCAACCAATGATCAGTTTGTTTTAAGTCTAACAGAACCAGGTGTGTGTTGTCCCATGAACGTTTTACTTCAAACTAATAGATCTCTATGAGTCGGAAGTAAAAAGAATGTAAACATCATCATTGCAGTCAACATTTTGCAATTTTAAGATTACGAAGACATTATGTTTATCGTTAATAAGATTGGGTTTTATTATTGTTTCAGATGACTTTAACCATGAGACGGATGATGCTGAAAGTGAGGGCAAGTAATATAGTTATCTCATTAATGCAGGAACATAGGAAAAGACGGAGTAATATCAAAGTAAAAAGCTATCAGATTGGGTTTTTCATTTATAGGTGTTGTCGGGTGGTCTTTCTTTGTGATTCAACCACTTGTGTTTATAGAAGTACAGGTAAACATTTTATACAGTAGGCTTCGTCTTATTTGATTTTACATGCATTTCTTGAATTACCCTACTTGCTTAATCTCTTACTTCAAAGTTTTATTTGTGTGTCAAAACTCATCTTTTGTCTTCTGACTGACATGTAAAAAAAGATGGATAATGTGATATAAATCATATGTTAAGCTCAAATCTCTCACAGAGGATGAAATTATATATAAATACATATATATATATATATGTGTGTGTGTACAGTACATGTGTGTGTGGCTGAGGAAAAGGCCCATGTGTTGGCACATTCCATTTTGAGCTGGAGGTATACAGAGGTGTCAGGCATTGAAAATGTAGATCTACTAAATTTCTAAAAATGTATCTATTTCTGTATCATGTCCAAAAAGGATGCAACTTGATTTTGTTTCTAATTGTTAAAAGATTGTGTATTTGAGGGGTCTGAGGTGTATAATGGCAACAACAACAACAAAAAAGGAACAAGAGGCCATCCTTTAGACTCGCCATTTAACAAGGCATTTCAAATTTTCATTCTACACTGACCCAATCATGTTACATGATAATAGAAAAATAATAATGTACATCTAAACATAAACTGTAAGCGTTATCTCCCCTAGGCAGTCAAGTGAAATATGCATAGGTACAGTTATTTACATACCAGAGGCACTCTACTAGCACGTCCCAGGGGAAGCAGAAAATCCTGTTAGTGTTAGCCTACTTTATAATACTTTGACTTCAAGTTTAGACCTAATTTATAGTATTTTTTTTACAAATCTGATTTTCTGATTATTGTATAAACTCTAATTTTACTGACATTAAAATATTTGATACCAAAAAATTAAAGTCAATGACAGATTTTCCATCTGCGTGCTGTCTGCCTGAAGTATTAGTACCATAATTTTCTTTTCCAGACTGAAAATCCTTACTGCAGACTTGATCATCAGCATTTTCATACACACTGGATTTGGCAAAGACCAACTGCTTCATTAATTTCAGAGAAGTCAGTGCTCGTTTTGAATTAGACCCAGGGCACTATGTCATCATTCCGAGTACTTTCAAAGAAAATTTGAACGCATTTCATGCTGCGTGTGTTTTTGGTGAGAAAAAAGTTTTCATTGAATGGGTAAGTATAAATATAATTTGGGTCGTTATTCAAATTATTAAATAGCTCTCGAAGTCAAGCATCTTTATTTTGTGCAAAGATATAATACATTTCATTGCAGCTTTTTTTTAGCTTCTTGAGAAGGATTGTGGCTTGGAGACAATTTTGTGATATGAAGTACAGCTATATGAAAGTAGCTTGTGAAAATATTTAGTTGATTTTTAGTATGTTTCCATGTGATTATTCTTTGTCAGGATTTTCAAAGATATTTTAGAAAGAAAAATAGATTTTTTCCTGTTCTTGCTTTGGTGTTTGTATTTTATATAATTTATCAAAATTGAAACAAACTAAGACAGCATAAACAATAACACAGATAGTCAGCTAACTATGTTTGATAAAGAAATTGAGGTTATGTACACTTCCAAATATTAGATAAAAATGTTTCTAATGTAACATGAAAGTTTACTTCATTAAAAGATGTATATGTGAAGTTTTTTTATGTCATTAAAGTCTGCTTTATTACAATTTTTAAATGTAAAGATGTCTCAAAGAAAGGAGACTAATCTTATTTTCATCATTTTTTAAAATACAATTTATGACATAATCCCTTGGCTGTTTCAAGGCAGTCCAGGCAAAATTAAAAATCCTACCGAAGATCCTGACATCACTTAACTTGTTGAAGTAGGTAAAATCAAATCAAATCAGACATATATGGCATCATTTCATACATTTTCTTGACTCCTGCATCTGCAATTTCATTGCCCGATGTCTCATGTGTTTGATCTTTTTTCCCCTATAGACCACTTTCCTCATAACCTCTTCAGACATTGGTACATGATCAACACATAAACAAAGGGATCTTTGCAATGCTTGTGAATGCAAAATGGAAACGACTTTGATTTGTAACAGCACAAACGTTTTACCAGTGTTTTAAAAAATTTAAGAAATTTGAACACAGATTCACTTTTGATTCATAAATAGCTCATTAACTTTGTCTGAGAGGCAGTGAACAT
>JAXRKP010000504.1:0-7500 GCA_037039925.1 Doris montereyensis
CTATCCCTTGTCACCAAAAACATCCCCCTCTGCTATCCCTTGTCACCAAAACATCCCCCTCTGCTATCCCTCACCAAAAACATCCCCTCTATATCCCTTGTCACCAAAAAACATCCCCCCCCCTCTGCTATCCCTTGTCACCAAAAACATCCCCCTCTGCTATCCCTTGTCACCAAAAACATCCCCCTCTGCTATCCCTTGTCACCAAAAACACCCCCTCTGCTGCTATCCGTTGTCACCAAAAACACCCCCCTCTGCTATCCCTTGTCACCAAAAACATCCCCCTCTGCTATCCCTTGTCACCAAAAACATCCCCCCTCTGCTATCCCTTGTCACCAAAACATCCCCCTCTGCTATCCCTTGTCACCAAAAATCCCCCTCCTGCTCTATCCGTTGTCACCCTATCCCTTGTCACCAAAAACCCTCTGCTATCCCTTGTCACCAAAAACATCCCCCCCTCCGCTATCCCTTGTCACCAAAACACCCCCTCTACTATCCCTTGTCACCAAAAACATCCCCCTCTGCTATCCCTTGTCACCAAAAACATCCCTCCGCTATCCCTTGTCAAAACATCCCCCCTCTACTATCCCTTGTCACCAAAAACATCCCCCCCTCTGCTATCCCTTGTCACCAAAAACACCCCCCCCCTCTGCTATCCCTTGTCACCAAAAACATCCCCCCCCTCTGCTATCCCTTTGTCACCAAAAATCCCATCCCCCCCTCTCTGCTATCCCTTGTCACCAAAAAACACCCCACTGCTATCCCTTGTCACCAAAAACACCCCCCCCGCCTGTGGTGTGCTATTTCAAACTCATAAGTTTGCGATATTTTCGGAGTGCCAATCATTTTATTTTTCGACTGGCCATAAATTGATAAAAACAAACAGTGAGGCAGCATGTCGAAAGTGAAGGAAATGACATTAAATAATATGGAAGCCCCATGGGAACAAAGACGACACGAATACAAGGAATAGACAGAAAAGAATCCTGGCCACCATGATCCAGACCCGCGACCTCTGCGTCGGCCCAATCATTTCGCCATGAAAGGAAAGCGTGCTACCAACCGAGCTAACTAGGTGGCCAATATGTTTTTTTGTCTATTCCTAGTATTTGTATCGTCATTGTGGCTATGAGGCTTTAATAGTATTTAATATTATTACCATATTAATAGCATCATTCCTGTATACGATTATTGAGATTGATATCTGAGTCGTATTTGAAAAATATCAATGGTTTCTTTGCACGTAATAGGTTTGACAAGGTAAACATGTCAAATCCCTCTTTTCGAGGCAAATGACGAAGCTAATTTTCATCCAGATTTTGTCTCTTTGACCCTGGGATAATCACGATTTAGCTTCTTAGCATCCTAGACGTTAATTTGTGTTGTTTATTTTTACAGAATTCTTATTGCGAATCACAAGAAACCAAATTAGAAATATCCCTTTTTGACTTTAGTACAGCTGTTTCGAAAAACAAGCCCCCCCCCCCCCACACACACACACATTTCAGTATTGCTACATCGCAGACAATTCGTTTTAATCAGGTTACTGAGTTGATTCTGAGATCGAGATGTATACCATGAAGGTCAAAGAGCTGTAATTTATTTTGGGAAGGTTATGGAACAGTAATTAAGCTTATTGTGGATTTCTTTGAAATACAAATGTACCACTGACCATACGCAACTGACTACCGAATTTCAATGTTTTTATTATTATTGATCTTATCATATACACTTTCTTCTTTTCTCTCTCTCTTTTTTTATTATCTCTTCTTCGCTTAAGTCTTCTGTACGGTCTAGGTTGGAAACACTGGACCAAAGGTAAGACATTTTCGTTTGCACTCTCATCGATGTGATCGGTTGATTGATGTTCATTTCACTTCTCTAGGAGATTTCTCTGCCCAACCCTCTCCATGTGACCGCACTGTCCCAATGAAATGATCGATGTCTTTCTGTCACCTTTTTACACCCCTAAGTTGCTGTTGTTGCATCACTTGCCAAGATGTCTCTTCCCTTGTTTCCTCATTGAAAATGACTCTGGGCATGCATTTCTCCTCTCAGCATGTCTTGTCTTTCTTTCAGTTGTTTGTTTATTTGTTTGTTTTGTCGTTTGTTTGGGTAGTTTTTCTTCTTCTTTTCTTAGCTTGCTGTTACAGAGAATCATAGACTCTCTTCGCGATGTCTTTGCCATGTGAATGTCTGATTCTGATGCAACCCTGTTTCCAGTTTTCATCCCCCACCCTCTCTGTCTCTGTCTCTGTCTCTGTCTCTGTCCTGTCTCTGTCTGTCTGTCTGTCTGTCTGTCTGTCTGTCTGTCTGTCTCTCTCTCTCTCTCTCTCTCTCTCTCTCTCTCTCTCTCTCTCTCTCTCTCTCTCTCTCTCTCTCTCTCTCTCTCTCTCTCTCTCTCTCTCTGTATATATCTGTCTGTATGTCTGTCTGTCTGTATGTCTGTCTCTCTATATATATCTATATCTATCTCTATATATATATATATATATCTCTCTATCCCTGTCTCTGTATATATATCTGTCTATATATATATGTATATATCTTCTTTCTCCTCCCACCTCTTCTCCTGGTTTCTTCATGTGTAGATTTATAAAAGTTATATTACTAATTAAACTGTCATTGCTACTATATTGTCTTAGTGAATGGCCATTTCTGATTAGAAAAGTAGGACCGAGGACTTGATATCGACGATGTCGACTTTCTGTGTCAGTGTGTCTTCTTTTGTGTTTAGTGGATGTGCATGTCGACTGTTTTCAAACTAATGTCACTGTAAACACCAATTCAGCATGTGCTAGTTTACTTTCTCTGTCTCTGTCACGTCTCGTCTCTTTAGTCTTTTTCTTGGTTTCATCGACTCTACTCCCCCCCCCCCCCCTCCCCCCCCCAATCTTCTATTCCAGAAAAAAACGTTTATCAACGTATGTGTATCATGTTTCAGACTGCTGTAAATAGATCTACGTTTCTTGGTTACTCCTATCAGTTTGCGATCCTTACTTTTCAGTAAGTAGACAAGTGTCAAAATCCCCCCCCCCTCTCCCTCCCTATTCTCCGTTTTATATTTTCCTATTCTTGCCACAAACTTCAAATAGATTCTGAATTTTAGTAACGTGAACATTGCTCTAGGGTCGTTGTTGTTTTCTTGGGTTTTTGTTTTAATTTATTTTTATGAAAGGGAAGATCTGGAGTTTCCTTTAAAGAATTAGAATCAGCTTATTTAAATGAAGGTTGGGTCTGTGCGTGTGGGGGGGCGAAAGAGGGGACGGGGAGGGGGTTTGGGCGGGTGGGCGGATTCTGATTCTCTTTTTGATTTGTTTGGGGGCTTTTTTGTGTGCATGAGACAACAAACAAAAGACAGAACGGGGGAATGGATTTGTGGCTCCAATAGTTTCTTTATTGTCGTTTATATTCCAATCGTAATGCGTAATGCGTAATAGTCTTTTTTCCAAACTCTTGCCGTCAAAATATTTGTGTGTGTGTGTTTCCCTTAAATCGTTTTTTTCTTCTTCTTTTTTAGTACAGCTGCATGTATTATGCATGTATCTGTTATGTCTCATTGCTCTATCGTCTTACTGTTTGTCACGATCAGCTTATTTGATTGTGTAGGTCTGTAAAAGAAAAGAAGAAAAAAAACCCAACAAGCCCAAAACTTAAATCAGTTTACAAAGAAATAAAAATCATGACTGTTGATATTTTATATTGTAAAATGCATTTGAGCTGTTTGTGTACCACCTGTGTTTCCTTAGACTAGCAGGTGATTTTACTTACTTAGACTTTTAAGAAACCATTGATGAATTGATTATGTCTAACCAGTTTATAACTATTTTAGAATCACATAGTTTCATTTCTGTACTCATTCCTTGTCTATACTTATTCCTTGTTCCTGTTGGGTTCTGTTTTTAAATAGCAAAATGTGACAAGTTTGAAAGAAAAATAATCGAAATGTTTCGCAATTCAATCAAAGACGGGGTTGTTTGTTTGTTGTTTGTTTGAGTTTTTTATTTCTTCACGAGTTGGTTTTCTATGGAGTCGGGGTGGACAAAAAGGTTTTGTGGATGTCCGGGTGCAACCATTGCACTGTGGAGCCTTGAGCTGATTGACTTCAGTGGGTTAATCATAATAGCGCACTGTTAGTTGCCTTACGATTCCGTTAATCCACACACACAGACTTTTCATGGATTGTTTTATTATTTATTATTATTATTATTATTATTATTATTATTATTATTATTATTATTATTATTATTATTATTAATGTTATTATTATTACTATTATTACTGTTACTGTTATTATTATTATTATTATTATTATTATTATTATTATTATTATTATTATTATTATTATTATTATTATTATTATTATTATTTTTATTATTATTATTATATTATTATAATTATTATTACTATTATTATTATTGTTATTATTATTATTGTTATTATTGTTATTATTGTTATTATTATTGTTATTATTATCATTATTATTATTATTATTATTATCATCAAGTGACGTTTGTTCTATTGATGAACTATTTATTTAGGTATTTCGTCAGTCTTTTATCTTGTGTTTTTCTCGCTATCAACATGTTCTCTCCTTTGGGGTTCTACTGGTAGGACTTTCTTTTTCCCTTGTAACCACTCTTTCACTTCTCTTTCATCTTGCTCTTTCCTTTTAATTCACGTTCACCTTGAGATCGCCGCATATGGTGGACGGAGTAGATTTCAATGAAACAAACAAACAAACAAACAAATCACATTTTCTTTTACGCTTTCCTCCTGCTGTTCATTCACCATGCATTACACCACAAAATTGTGACCAAAGTCGAAGTTTTAAAATGAATCATAATCTCCCCACCACTCCACCCCACTCCACACAATGTTCCACCCTATGATAACGCACCCATGCCACCACACCCGTCAGCAGCTGGTTAAAGTGGCCGCGCGTCCGCTTGAGTATTTTTTGGGTCACGCCCAGATCTGACTGGTGGCCAAAATGGCCGTTATACCCCACACAGTGAGATGAGTTTTGTTTTGGTCACTCCCAGATCTGACTGGTGGCCAAAATGGCCGTTATACCCCACACAGTGAGATGAGTTTTGTTTTGGTCACTCCCAGATCTGACTGGTGGCCAAAATGGCCGTTATACCCCACACAGGTGATGTCACGACATTTTGTCTGGCCTTGAAGCCTTGAAAACTCAAATGGACGCTCAGCCTTTAATGGCGGTATGGGAGAAAACAATACAACAATTCTCCTGCTGCTCAGCCTGCTGCATCGCTCCACACCGTCTGCTTTGTTTACGCTGTGACGTCATGGTTGTTGTCTTGTTATGACGTCACAAAGCTGTTAAAGAAGGCGGCCTCATTTCGTCATTTCTATTGCCATGGCTTCCTCAAGTCGCTTGCTACACTGCAACTCCTGCTTATGGCACCGCTTCTATTGTACAATTTCATCAATTAAATCATTAGCATTATTTTAATCTTCGTCTTCCATCGTTTTGAAGCCACACGAGATTGATTGATTCACGCTGTATTTTTCATCTTTGACTTACATTCGAAGGTTCGCTTTAAATTGCTTCTGCTATTTTGCATATTATTATTATTATTATATTTATATTCTATCATAGATGCATTATTAGTAGCTTTAGATGAGAAGACTTATTTGGAATAAAAGTTATATAATTAAAATTTAAGATTTTAAAAACAAACCCAACTGTCTGTTTGATTTCATCTCAGTTTATTACCATTATTTATGTTAATTTGAAAGCTCTGCATTCCATTCATTTCCAAACGGTTTTATCTCGACCCCCATCTCCAATCAAAATATTACTTTCGTCATTTTAAACAATATCAAGTGAAAATACAATGGCTTATTAAAAAAGTAAAGCATTTCATTTTTAAGTGTGGGAATTTTTTGGTTTAATCTCAACATATTATTTCTTACTTCCATTCTTAACTGTTCTGTTTATTTTTATTATACGATAATTCTGAATCCATGTGTTAGTCGTCTGTGCAGATTGTTGATTTATGTCTGTGTAATGTATGCATAATTATATTGTAGCTTGGTTGAAACTATATTACGCTTTGTAACTGGGGCGATTGCCGGTAATTTAGCTTGTTATGTAACATTGCATCTTTGCCTTTCAAAGTACATCATTTCATTTTAAATGAGAAATTTGAAGGAATTTTCGCAAACGTGTTTTTTCTCTTGTATTGTTTATGTTTGACGGGAACAATTTCATAAATTTCATCCTTGGTGAGCTTCTTATAATAACTATTAGACTTTTATGTTTCCCTTTGCTCTTACACTAACGAGCCTTTTCGTTTATGGACAAAACGAAATCTGCTATAAATGTAACATCAGTTTTTTTAAAGAAAGAAAGAAAGATGATAATAACAATAATAATAATTTCAAATTAGTATTGTGCTCTTCTTTCATATTTTACTTTTCTGGAAATGTATCCAATATGTCAAGCCTTGTTTAAGGGAATTCTATAAAATTATTTATCTGATTCTTTAATACCTTTTTTTTGGACCTGTACGTTTTAAACGTTGCTATAATGGTATGCCAGTATATTTATGTTATTGAGAAAAATGCAAGAGGAAAATGGGGGGGGGGGGGAGAAAGTAGAGACGAATCTTTCTGTTTTGTTTTCCTGAAGCTTAGTTCTTTAAACTTGAATGTATCGATCTACTAATGAAACAAATTAATCATCGGTCATTTGAAGATAGATCAATAATGACACAATTCGTCTTACTCTGATCATGACCTGATGCTGCTGAGTTGAACGTGCGCTCACACACACACTAATCACACACTCACACACACACTCACACACACTCACACACTCACACACTACACACACACACACACTCACACACACACACACACTCACACACACATACATACACAAAAGCACTGACTACTTTGCAAAACGTCTTGATTATAGCAGGATTTAAACCAATATGAACAGGAACAAGTTTGTAAATGAACATAGCATATTGTGAAGTGTGCTCTATGTTAATTCATTCCATTGGATAGCACACGTTGAGTTTCATTGGATAGCACACGTTGAGTTCCATTGGATAGCACACGTTGAGTTTCATTGGATAGCACACGTTGAGTTTCATTGGATAGCACACGTTGAATGTTCCAAACACAAAAACAATGTGTCACGTAGTTCAAGACATAATATTTTGTCTTTTCTTTTTCTTCTCATCTCAGAGATCTTAGCTCACAATCTCTTCCTTTGATTATCTTTCACTTATTTTACTTTCGCTCTTTTATAATATGTTGTTTTGTTGTGTGGGGTTTTTTGTTGTTGTGTTTTTCGTTTGTTTGGTACTTTATAATGGCTTTTCTTTTGTTATTTCTTGGTTATTTCTATGCCCATACCCAGGTAACCTAGTGAACACCTTCAAGTGCCTCCCCAACCAATACCGCTGTCCCAATTCTCGGACTTGTATCGATATAAGTCAGATTTGCGACAATATTGTCCAC
>JAXRKP010000504.1:10000-12500 GCA_037039925.1 Doris montereyensis
AGCCCAGCGAAGGATGGTAATTTGTGTTGCATTATGTTTGATAACTTTTCAATACATACATGATAAACATAATGAGTTTTATGCAAAGTGTGTCCAAACTAAACAATCATAAGCTGTCTCCCCATTGATCACACAGGCAGTAGATGTAAGGAGGCTTGAGTCACATTCAAATAGAATGATAGAAATAAATGTTACTGTTAACGTTAAAGAAAATGACAGCTCATCTCAAGAATGGGAGGTCATGGGATCAAATCTTAGTTTCTTTAGGTTCAGAAGCGTGTCCTTGAACAACATAATGTCCTTTCTCCACTTCAAAAGTGAAAGCCACCAACTCAAACTGTGTGCGTGGAAAGAAAATGAATCGATGGTTAGGTTAAGTGGAAACGTGCGATCCTAAATAGTTAGGCCGCTTAAATTTGTTTTATGAAAAGTTATGTTTAAACAGTTACACAAGTACAATGTACCTCATGGTAAAACTTTTAGAGGAGAGAAAATCAAAAATCATCCTTAAACATATAAACTCGCTCAAATATCTCATGTTTGGACTTATATATGTCTATAAAAAAAAAATCGAAGATCATAATCAAACATACAGTCATGCAATGATATCTTGTTCTTAAAGCAGTCACAACTTGCCGTTTCACAATAACTATTGTACCTAATTATAGCTGAACACACGAATCGAAAGTCAATCCTTAAACATAAAACTCAAATATCTCATGTTTGGACATACATATATGTCTAAAAAAAAATCGAAAATCGTAATCAAACATACAGTCATATGCAATGACATCTCATTGATGAAGCTGTGACAACACATTACGGAAAGCACGTGAAAGCTGTGAGCTCTGAGAGAACTCTTGGCAGCGAGGTATGAGCTACTGCATGGCGCGTTCACTAATCGCCCCAGTGCAGGTGGCGCGAAACGGTAAAACGTCGCTGTTGGTTTGAGCTTGCCCACTTCAGTGTAAAGACAGTTGGCCACAGTAGCCCTAGGTTTTGACGGCAGCCACCCACCTCTTCATCTTCTTCTTCTCTTGAAGGGATTGGTGAATGGACGTTCGAGTTTCATTTGAGAACCCTTAGAACGGAGACACCTACTCTTACGGCCTCAGCTAAACCTCTACTGCTAATCTACGCCCCCCCATGTCCCCCATGTCTTCCGTCTTCCTGCTAATCTATCCACGGCCCCCACGTCTTCCTGCTAATCTACGGCACCCACGTCTTCCTGCTAATATACGGCCCCCATGTCTTCCTGCTAATCTACGGCCCCCACGTCTTCCTGCTAATATACGGCCCCCACGTCTTCCTACTAATCTACGGCCCCCACGTCTTCCTGCTAATCTACGGCCCCCACGTCTTCCTGCTAATATACGGCCCCCACGTCTTCCTACTAATATACGGCCCCCACGTCTTTCTACTAATATACGGCCTCCATGTCTTCCTGCTAATATACGGCCCCATGTCTTCCTGCTAATATACGGCCCCCACGTCTTCCTGCTAATATACGGCCCCCACGTCTTCCTGCTAATCTACGGCCCCCACGTCTTCCTGCTAATATACGGCCCCCACGTCTTCCTGCTAATCTACGGCCCCACGTCTTCCTACTAATCTACGGCCCCCACGTCTTCCTGCTAATATACGGCCCCCACGTCTTCCTGCTAATCTACGGCCCCCACGTCTTCCTGCTAATATACGGCCCCCATGTCTTCCTGCTAATCTACGGCCCCCATGTCTTCCTGCTAATATACGGCCCCCACGTCTTCCTGCTAATCTACGGCCCCCACGTCTTCCTGCTAATCTACGGCCCCCACGTCTTTCTGCTAATCTACGGCCCCCACGTCTTCCTGCTAATCTACGGCCCCCATGTCTTCCTCAGCTGTCAATCTTGCTGTCTCACAATAATTATTGTATCCAATTATTGTTGAACACACAGACAATAATATAAAGATTCAAATTTACTCGTATTATTATTGTTATTATTATCATTATTATTATTATTATTATTATTATTATTATTATTATTATTATTATTATTATTATTATTACTATTATTATTACTATTATTATTATTATTATTATTATTATTATTATTATTATTATTATTATTATTATTATTATTATTATAAAACACACAGTCACACACTTGCTACTGTTGTGAATCACACTTTGTGATTCACCTCTTTGAAATAGAAGCAATTATTGGAATTGCCTTTAGCATGGTCTGTCATACTGGGGGAGATGTGAACATCAGCCATTAACAAAGCTATTATTTTTGATTGTTTATTAACGTTATAACTATTCTTTTGTGATGGGCTGGTGAAGTTTATTAACGTTAGGTAACTATTATTTTGTGATTAGTTTATTAACGTTAGGTAACTATTATTATTTTTATTATTGAAGTTTATTAACGTTATAACTATTATTTTGTGATTATTATTACGTTAGGTTATTATTTTGTGATGGGCTGGTGAAGTTTATTAACGTTAGGTAACTATTA
>JAXRKP010000504.1:20000-22500 GCA_037039925.1 Doris montereyensis
AAATGGGCTGACCTTGGATCTGGCTAATGAGCACGTCTACTGGGGTGACTCCTTTCTCAACGTCATAGAGAGATTTGATTACAACGGTCAAAATAGGATGGTTGTGGCCAAGGGATCTGATGTAAGGCTCTTCATTTATATAAGAGACACCCTTTCTTATAAATATAAATGTGTGCTTCTATTGTAGCATTTTTGGTTTTACAAAAGGCAGATTTATAAATTGTTTGCTGGCGGCTGCTTTTCCAGCTTATGCTACGATTTTGGACTGATGAGCTGCTAGTAAATAAAGATTTCTATGTTGAGCTTGAATGTGAGCTTTGGCGGTCAGACATTTGACAGCTGGACTTGAGACTTTGAGGTTTTGGGTTTAAATTCTGGTTTCACACGGCCGTAAGTATTGTGCCAGTGCAAAGAGACTTAATACGTTTCTTTCCCCCTCCACCCAAGTGCAAATGCATGTCAATGACAGCTGGGAGGTCAATTGTGTGACTGTGCAGTGTCCTGTCCAGGAAGTGGTATTGTATCACCTGTTGCGTTTCACACTACATAGTTTCAATTGTTGAGGTTTCAGTGAATATTGATAAGTTGAGCATAATGTTATACTTCTTACTTAGCGTTATTTAGCATCACTGAGCGTTGATTTCCAGCACAGGTTCTAATGATCCTCTTGGGTGGACTCCTGTTCTTGATTGTCTTTCTCAAGGTGTGAGGTGATTGTGGCTTTATGGTTATAGACTATTTCCCTGCCTCCCCCAGAACTTGTCAAGCCTATTCTTAAGTGAATTTAGGGTCTTGGCGCATACGACTTTATCTGGAAAACTGTTCTAAAGTTGTGCTACTCTCACACACTAAAGCTGTATTTCTGAAGGTCTTATCTTGCCCTTTGATGGAATAAGTTATTTCTGTTTTCCTTTAGTTCTTTTTCGTACAGATATATCAAATGTCGTTTGATGAAGCTTTCCTACTTTTCCATCATAAACGCCGTTTACTATCTTGTACACGTCTATCATATCGTCCCAAACAAGATAAATTTCAACCGTCAGCGGGGGCTGGAACCACGCCCTTTGGGTTGAGAGGCGGACACCTTGCCTCTAGCCCACCCCCACCCCCACCCCCACCCATTTTTGGTAGAGATGCAGACTAACATGACAATATCAGGGGATAAATATATGTTAAAGATGGTTGTCATTTTCAAGTTAGATAGGATTTATTCTGCAGTGCTCTTCAGCTTGTTTGCAATGTTGCTATAATGAATGCTATTTTTCCATAAATTTCGGTCCATCGTATCATTCTGGTTGACTGATTTCTCTTATATCCTACATAAATGCAATCCATCCACCTTTGCTTTGGTCTTCCACTTGTTCTGTAAGTCATTAGTGCTTATTTTGCTCACATTAGATTAGTTTGTATTGATCTTAATGGACATGAACTTGAAAACATTTCTTTTCTCATTAAACATAAAATTGTTTCCTTTCTGTCTAGGTTTACCATCTCTTTGGCATGACTATTCTTGAGAACTTCTTGTATGTTGCCAACCACCAAAACAACACTATCTTGCGCATCCATCGCTATGACAACAACATTCCACATCAAATTGTTATGAAAGCCTCCCGCAAGCCAGGATCCATCAAGATATTCCATCCCGTGGCTCAACCATTCCGTAAGTTTTTATGGTTTTATTGGATAGTCTATGATGGTGTCTCGTCTTATTTATTTTAAATGTGAACCACATATGTGTGTATTAAAAGGCACTATCAATTTTGAGCTAAAATCCAGTCCTAGCAGACCTGTGGGCAAGGGCGGGGGTAGGGGGGAAGAAGGGGGGCTGTTAGGGGATCAAATCCTGATATAAAATACATGGTTTTAAAATCAAAATTTGATTCGCTGAATGTAACTGTGACAAAGCAAAATTTGATTCACTGAATGTAACTGTGACAAATCAAAATTTGATTCGCTGAATGTAACTGTCACAAATCAAAATTTGATTAGCTGAATGTAACTGTGACAAATCAAAATTTGATTCGCTGAATGTAACTGTGACAAATCAAAATTTGAAAATATGAAATCAAAATTTGATTCGCTGAATGTAACTGTGACAAATCAAATTTGTTGCTGAATGTAACTGTGACAAATCAAAATTTGATTCGCTGAATGTAACTGTGACAAATCAAAATTTGATTTGCTGAATGTAACTGTGACAAATCAAAATTTGATTCGTTGAATTTGATTTGCTGAATGTAACTGTGACAAATCAAAATTTGATTTGCTGAATGTAACTGTGACAAATCAAAATTTGATTCGCTGAATGTAACTGTGACAAATCAAAATTTGATTCGCTGAATGTAACTGTGACAAATCAAAGTTATGTCACTGACAGTTATACTCTTTATAGATGAGCAAGTTAGTTTTTTGGAAGAAGCTGAAAAATGAGCAAAATATTTTTATCTTGAATCCATGCACTGATCTGAGTAAACCTTGACACAGCATACCCGTGGTGTTG
>JAXRKP010000504.1:27500-30000 GCA_037039925.1 Doris montereyensis
TTACCCACCGAGCTAACTACGTTAAAGGAATGTGTAGTTACTTGGTTGGTAGTGTGTTGTCTTTTCATGATGAGGCAATGGATGCTGACCCTCTGTGCAGAGGTCGGGTTTAATCCCCATGGTGGCCATGATTATTTTCTGTCTATTCCTTGTATTGTCTCATCTTAGTTGCTATGAGGTTTTAATATTATTTGATGTCTATTCCTTGTATTGTCTCATCTTAGTTGCTATATCATCTTAGTTGCTATGAGGTTTTAATATTATTTAATGTCTATTCCTTGTATTGTCTCATCTTAGTTGCTATGAGGTTTTAATATTATTTAATGTCATTTCCTTGTATTGTCTCATCTTAGTTGCTATGAGGTTTTAATATTATTTAATGTCTATTCCTTGTATTGTCTCATCTTAGTTGCTATGAGGTTTTAATATTATTTGATGTCATTTCCTTGTATTGTCTCATCTTAGTTGCTATGAGGTTTTAATATTATTTAATGTCTATTCCTTTGTATTGTCTCATCTTAGTTGCTATGAGGTTTTAATATTATTTAATGTCATTTCCTTGTATTGTCTCATCTTAGTTGCTATGAGGTTTTAATTTTATTTAATGTCATTTCCTTGTATTGTCTCATCTTAGTTGCTATGAGGTTTTAATATTATTTAATGTCATTTCCTTGTATTGTCTCATCTTAGTTGCTATGAGGTTTTAATATAATTTAATGTCTATTCCCTGTATTGTCTCATCTTAGTTGCTATGAGGTTTTAATATTATTTAATGTCATTTCCTTGTATTGTTTCATCTTAGTTGCTATGAGGTTTTAATATTATTTAATGTCATTTCCTTGTATTGTCTCATCTTAGTTGCTATGAGGTTTTAATATTATTTAATGTCTATTCCTTGTATTGTCTCATCTTAGTTGCTATGAGGTTTTAATATTATTTAATGTCATTTCCTTGTATTGTCTCATCTTAGTTGCTATGAGGTTTTAATATTATTTAATGTCTATTCCTTGTATTGTCTCATCTTAGTTGCTATGAGGTTTTAATATTATTTGATGTCATTTCCTTGTATTGTCTCATCTTAGTTGCTATGAGGTTTTAATATTATTTGATGTCATTTCCTTGTATTGTCTCATCTTAGTTGCTATGAGGTTTAATATTATTTAATGTCATTTCCTTGTATTGTCTCATCTTAGTTGCTATGAGGTTTGAATATATTTAATGTCATTTCCTTGTATTGTCTCATCTTAGTTGCTATGAGGTTTTAATATATTTAATGTCATTTCCTTGTATTGTCTCATCTTAGTTGCTATGAGGTTTTAATATTATTTTCTGTCATTTCCTTCATTTTTGACATTTTCCGTGCCTCACTGATTGTCTTTACACTTGGAAACCGGTTTAACTCCTGTTGTGTCCTATTAAACATATGCCTTAACAGATTTGTTCCACTTAAGAACCATCAATTCTAATCAATTGTAAACATGATCTAGTTTCAAGTCCCCTAGTAAATGAATGAAAATTAGATATGTGAGGAAAAGACTAAAAGATCTTTTTCATTAACTATGAAGGCTGCAGGTCAGCAATGGTGTAGCGAAAGCTGTCTTTTCCGAATTGAGAGATCACTAGTCATCTTTCTGAATTGAGAAATCATCAGTCATCTTTCGAATTGAGAAATCACCAGTCATCTTTCCAAATTGAGAAATCACCAGTCATCTTTCCGAATTGAGAAATCACCAGTCATCTTTCCGTCAACTTTCCAAATTGAGAAATCAAATTGAGAAATCCAGTCATCTTTCCAAATTGAGAAATCATCTTTCCAAATTGAGAAATCAATCTTTCCGAATTGAGAAATCACCAGTCATCTTTCCGAATTGAGAAATCACCAGTCATCTTTCCAAATTGAGAAATCACCAGTCATCTTTCCAAATTGAGAAATCACCAGTCATCTTTCCAAATTGAGAAATCACCAGTCATCTTTCCGAATTGAGAAATCACCAGTCATCTTTCTAAATTGAGAAATCACCAGTCATCTTTCCGAATTGAGAAATCACCAGTCATCTTTCCGAATTGAGAAATCACCAGTCATCTTTCCAAATTGAGAAATCACCAGTCATCTTTCCGAATTGAGAAATCACCAGTCATCTTTCCAAATTGAGAAATCACCAGTCATCTTTCTAAATTGAGAAATCACCAGTCATCTTTCCAAATTGAGAAATCACCAGTCATCTTTCCAAATTGAGAAATCACCAGTCATCTTTCCAAATTGAGAAATCACCAGTCATCTTGGGCATCTACAAATACAAATTTCTTTCTTTTTTTCTCTATTTTTTAAATTTAGCCATTTTTTATTTCAGTTATTTACTCTAATGTTTACTTCTCATCCTCCAACATTTCATAGATATTAATGTCATTCTTGTTTTTCTCACATTATCTTAATTTCTTTTATTATCATTGCAATTATAGGACTTGCCATAACATTATTATGTCCAATTGATGAACATTT
>JAXRKP010000504.1:35000-42500 GCA_037039925.1 Doris montereyensis
TTCCTCTTTTCACTGTGCATCTTATCTTTATGCTTCAGTGCTCTATCATTTTATCTTCTTTTCAGTTAGAACTGTGGTTTTCAGTTGTACATTCACTTCATTTGTTAATCTTTGCTGGACATTTATAAGTATCGTCATTGTCAGTATCAGAATGAATCATTTTTAGCATAGCCGACTCTAACCGAAAGAATACCACTTCTGTAACATATTTTTCTCTTTCCTGATTTTAGGCAGCGTTACACGATCTGGCTGTCAGATGCACAAAGAGTTTCAGTGCGATAATGGAGAATGCATTCCAATGACCAAGGAATGTAATCGTCAGTTTGATTGCATGGATAAGTCAGACGAAAAGGATTGCCGTAAGTACTCAGATAAGCTCTTCATTTATTTATGAGAATCAGAGAGAGAGAGAGAGATACTTGAGATGCAAGAACTATTTTCAATGTTATCCCACGATCATAAAACACAAAAAGAGACATAGTGAAGTGTGTGTGTGGGAGGGGGGGGGGAGCCTGAGAAGGCAGTTTTACCACAAATGGGACAATACTCTTTTATTGCACTACTGGATTGAGCAGTTCATTCTCTTGACTTTCATACCATAACAAAGGCTCAGTATCGATTCTTTCGTTTTATACAATTTTTAGAAATGATACCGGCCAAACCTTCAATGCATCGGCTGTACCATAAAAGCCAGAAATTTTGTCTAAAGTATATCAAGTTGGTACTCATTTTAATTACCACAAAGCACGCTATCTGGAGAATCTACTTTTGATGAATTATTGTCAATTTTATTTAAGATCGGGCCATTATTACGGGAAACATTCCATGCATCTGTTTGTGCCAACATGAATATAAGCGATCTGGAGCAGTTAAAATAAGGTTGACATGAAGTATTTGATAGCCTCTCATGATTGTATGATGTTCCAAAGTATTATATTATTCTTTAATAGGTTTATATGCAAAAAAACATTAAAATAACGGAAAAAATTTTTATAAATGCGATTTTCTCAAAATGTTACTTTTCATAGTGATATGCGATCTATTTCTTTATTTACTGTCCGATTGTCCCACAGATATCCTCTTCAAATTTTTACAAAACAAATTTTTTTTGTGATTTAATTTGCCAAAAATTGGAAAGGTTGTTATATGCATATTTAGAAAGTTCATAAAATGAAAACCATTTCATTATCCAAAAAGCTACTGGGTGTGGTTAGATATTGAACCAAATAAGGTGTGTGCAACGTTATAGGCTATTTTGTTTATAACTGAAAAATCCTATTGGAAATGAAGTTGTTGTTATTTTCGCAATGAAAATCCAAGATGGCAGCATTCCCATGGCAACCATAGGAGAAAAAAATAGATTTTAATATCCTTTTCAGCTAGTTTAGACATGCCAAGGTAGATGTTGAAATTGTCTATATCAAATAATTTAAAAAGATATGCTCTTGAAATTGTCTATATCAAATAATTTAAAAGATATACTCTTGAACTTGTCATATCAAATAATTTAAAAGATATGCTCTTGAACCCCCCCCCCCACCCCCCCCCCACCCCCCCCCCATAAGGAAAGATGCAATTCAAAGTGTTGATATACTTTTTCTTATTTTATTTGTCAGAAAACACCTCATGTCCACATGAACACATGTTTCGATGTAACACGTCTCAGTGCATCTCCCAACAATTTGTGTGTGATGGTGAAAGAGATTGTGTCTATGGTGATGATGAATTGAAGTGTAAAGGTTAGTAAACGGCATATGCCTTTCTTGCTTGTTTGATGAAAGTCAATTACAGACATCTTATCTGTTTTGCCATCATCACAGATATTATTTACACATTTGAGGAGACACATAGATTAAAGAATAATTTGTTAGTTTAGTGTTGTTTTCATACTCTTTCTTCTCAATATTCAGTATTTTATCTGGAGTGGCATCATAGGCGACATGGTTAGGCAGCTGGATTTGGGATATTGAGTTCCAAAGGTTTGAATCCTAGTGATATCAGGTCCAGCCGTGGTCCTTGGAAAGACACTTAACATGCATTTTACCCATTTGACCCATGTGCAAATGGGTACAGCCGCTAGCTTGAAGTGAAAACCTGCGACAAACTAGCAGCCTGTCTAGGAGGGACTATTATCGCCTGTTCTGCTTCATGCTACAGAAATTGGGATGAGTTCCAGCTCTATGGACCATAACGGCTTTGACAGAACATTATTCTACTTACATCTGTGGGCAAAAAAGAGCAGTCAATAAAGAACATCTGTTCACTCTGACTGAAGGCTGTGAGCTTTGAAGATGAACCTTCTCCTTACGGTTACATGCATCAATTAAATGTACCTTTAAATTTTGTTCTTTCCTTCAAGCCATGTATTAAATGTAAAAATTGTGAGAAAGTTAATTAACGGGCAAGTTTTAAATTATTCTGTGATTTTCAAACATAGATCACAGCTATTTTTGCATTTAAAATTCAAGAATTTCTTTTCATCGATTTTCTTCTTCTTATGTCCTTCCCCTAGCTCGTACATGCCCCGAAGATCATTTCTTGTGTAATGGTTCTGGCCAATGTATCCCAAGTCATGGAAATGTGATGGGGTGAAGGACTGTTCTGACGGCTCTGATGAAAAGAAGGAAGACTGCTGTCCTGGTGGCAGCTGTGAAGGTAAGACCAAGTATTCTAGAAAACAGTGGCTCATCATCCAATATATTATTATCTCAGAGATAGGATTCATTCACAGGTCTACTACGTACTTATGCCCGTATGGTAGATAAAAGCCATTTGTAGACTAGTTTGTCATCAGCAAATTATTTTTACAACACATTACACAAAGTGTTATTAGTGAATTTTTTTTTCTTTCTTTCTTTATTTAAAAATAATAAATCCTCATTGTTATTTACTGATTCTTCTTTTGTCATCATCATCTTCAGCTGGCCTCGTCTGCTCACAGCTAGATATCTAGTTTTTATGAGATTGTAAGTGACAGGTGGCGTTGGTGGCCATGTGGTTAGATTGCTGGACTTGGAAACATAAGGTCCCGGGTTCGAATTCTAGCAAAGCTAGGTCCGACATGTTTTTTTTAAAAGACATTTAATTTACATTTTCCCCTCTCGACCCCAGTGTCAATGGGTACACGCCTTAGCTTGGGAGTAAAAATCTGTGTCAGACTAGCGTCCTGTCCAGGAGGTGATTTTTATCACTTGTTCCACTTCATGACACGGAAACCAGGATAAGCTCAAGCTCTATGGGCCATAATGGCCTTGGACGAACTCTAGGTGCTCCATACTAACACACTGACATGATTTTTCTCTGCCTTTAGCTAGGGACTCATTAACACCTGTTAAGTGAGGAAAGCAGAGTGAAATACCTTTCCTAAGAGTACAACGTTGTGAAAAAAAATTACTTGTGCCAGCCATGGGTTTTGAACCAATGTCCTTGTGATAACAAACCCACAGCACTACGGTTGTGTTACAACACCTCTCAGATGACTACAACAACCTTAAAACTTAACTACCGCTACACATTATTGTTGAGAAAGTTAAAAAGTAGTATATATACCAAGAGATGTATGCTTTATGTGGGACAGAGATGTGATTACTGCCCCTTATGAACCATCACTCATTCCTTTCTCTCTTCCCTGACCAGGCAAAATGTCATGTGGACCCGACACCTTCACCTGTATGGACGGCAGGTGTATCAAATATCAATTCAGATGTGACAATGAGTATGACTGCCCTGACCACTCTGATGAGGTGAGTTTGATATCTAACATCATCTGTCTTTACCACATCCCTTACTTAACAAAGAAAAAGAAAAGACAGATATTAAAAAGTCAGAAAGAGACCCGATATAAAACTGCATTACATTTGTTGTGTTAGTTGTCTGTCAAGAACAAATTATGACAACACAGCTTTTTTTGTTTCCAATAAAAGAGCTAGGCAGAATTGTATCAACATTAAACCCAACCGGCCCGAGCTCAACCTTCACGCCGCGAGTGTCGTTCCTATATACCGAGCGCACTTTGTAGGTCACGGGAGAGCACTGCGTCACTTATTTTGTTTGTCTTCCCATGTATGACTTACCCTACACATATAGATCGGTGGAGGATGTGACGTCACTTATTTTTGTTGTATTCTATATTTAACAAGACTAATCAGCACAAGATGCTGACATCATGTGCTAAATAGCCTTAGGAGCTCAGGTACACTAGTACAGGTAAAAGAAAAATCCAGGGGCCCAGGATTCAAAGGGTTAAAAAATGTGCCCACAGAAAGAGGAGCTGGAGAGGTTGGAATCAGCGCAGCGTTTTCCCCCTGTAGAGCTGTAAAAACACAATAATAAGTCAAAGCCTAACATGAAACTCACAGCGGAAAAGATCGAGGGGTCAAGGGCTATATGGAGAAGAGAACTGGAGGAGAGATAAAAAAGATGGGGCAAACATGGAAATCTATGGAGAGGCTGGCCCAGGGGAGAAGCGATTGGAGATTGTTTGTTGATGGCCCATGCTTCCCAGCGAGCTAAAAAGACAGAAAAAGCTGTAAAAAGGATCCCCACAGAAAATTTGGTATCATAATTATTTTAACTAGAATGCACACAATAAAAAAGTAAAAAAACGTGAATTTTTTTCAAGGCCATTATGGCACATAGAGCCAAAGCTTATCCTGGTGTCTATAGCATGAAGCAGAACAGATGATAATAATCACCTCCTGGACAAGGCGTTTATCTGATGCAGATTTTACTCCCAAGCTAGTGCTTGTATCAATTTGCACCTGGGTTGAGTGGGGTAAACACAAGTTTGTTTTTTTTCCCAAGGACCACAATGTTGAATCTAGCTTTGCTAGGGTTCAATCCAGTACATCATGATGCCGGATCGGAAGCGTAACGCCACAATGCACACAATGAATGAGTTTCAAAGTTAATAAAATGAAGATCAGATACATAAACTAGAGGAAGCTGCAAGTTATTGTCTGACAATGTAAGTGACGAGCTGCTGCTATGAAAAGTTGTCAGTCAAAGGAAAAAAAACAGAGGAAAACCATGCAGAAAACAGGAGAAAATAAAGAGAAAACATTGGAAAAAAATGACATAGGCAGGAAAAGTGACACAGGACACAGACATGTTCAATTGTGCTGTCAGGGATGCAACATTCTGTAGGATATCCAGCTGATGATGATGATAATGATGATGATGATGTAAGGTGATGATAGATTATCAGAGAAATAGGAAACCTGTAAATGTTTGAATTTATAATCACACAATAATATAAATATGACTGATGAGAATACACAAAATTTATTCTCAAAAGGGTCATGTAGCAATCATAACTAGAAAGCTAATCAAGATTTTACGTTAGATCGTGTTTCTTAGTTAGTCACAACTACACCCATTGTTTCCCCAGCTTGAGTGTGGCGAATGGTGTGACCCTGTGAGAGAGTTCAAATGTGTTAACGGCAGCAAGTGCTTTCCATTTTACTTCAAGTGTGATGGAAACAAGGATTGCCGGATGGCTCCGATGAAAGGGATTGTGGTATGCTTCGATATGGAAATTGTATTATGCAAATATCACTGTACATAGAAACTTTTTTTGTGTAAATGGTTAGAAATTTAATCAAGGCTATGAATAGGATGTGAATAAGACTTTTTAAATGATAATGGCATCAAACATAATATCTTAAACAGTGGCATTGATAAGATAATGACTGAATTTTCTGATTATAATGTTTATTTTTGTGGGCTGTTTTGTACATCAAACTTCAAATAATTAAGATTATACTGATTTATGGGAGGAATTCATGAAGGCAAGACACTTGCTAGGAGAGACAGATGAAGTAAGGAGGGGAAACATTTTTTGAGAATAAATGATATAATCATTGTTTTCTTCTTAAGAATTTTCATAATTGAAAGTATTGATACTTATTATAACAAGTCTTAAGGAAGAACTTGTGTAGTCCCAACATTTTAGCTACAAAATTTGGGATTTTGAAAGTTTCAAGTGCTGTATGTGTGGTAATTGCTTCATTGGTTCATTTGGTGATTGTCTGGTAATTGGTTCATTTGGTGATTGTCTGTGTGGTAATTGCTTCATTGGTTCATTTGATGATTATCTGTGTGGTAATTGGTTCATTTGGTGATTGTCTGTGTGGTGATTGGTTCATTTGGTGATTGTCTGTGTGGTAATTGGTTCATTTGGTGATTGTCTGCATGTAATTGGTTCATTTGGTGATTGTCTGTGTGGTAATTGCTTCATTGGTTCATTTGATGATTATCTGTGTGGTAATTGGTTCATTTGGTGATTGTCTGTGTGGTGATTGGTTCATTTGGTGATTGTCTGTGTGGTAATTGGTTCATTTGGTGATTGTCTGCATGTAATTGGTTCATTTGGTGATTGTCTGTGTGGTAATTGCTTCATTGGTTCATTTGGTGATTGTCTGTGTGGTATTTGCTTCATTGATTCAATTGGTGATTGTCTGTGTGGTAATTGGTTCATTCGTTCATTTGGTGATTGTCTGTGTGGTAATTGGTTCATTAGTTCATTTGGTGATTGTCTGTGGAGTAATTGCTTCATTGGTTCATTTGGTGATTGTCTGTGTGGTAATTGGTTCATTGGTTCATTTGGTGATTGTCTGTGTCGTAATTGGTTCATTTGGTGATTGTCTGTGTGGTAATTGGTTCATTTGGTGATTGTCTGTGTGGTAATTGCTTCATTGGTTCATTTGGTGATTGTCTGTGTGGTAATTGGTTTATTGGTTCATTTGGTGATTGTCTGTGTGGTAATTGGTTCATTGGTTCATTTGGTGATTGTCTGTGTGGTAATTGCTTCATTGGTTCATTGTTTCATTGGTTCAGTGATCCATTGGCTCACATATGTCTGTAGGATTCTACAAATAGTTTGCAGGTGCTGCTAGCACGTCTTATTTCTTTCCTTTCATGTTTTCTTGTGTGTATTTTTGATCTTGCTGTTCCCTCTCAAGACGACTCCCGGTTACGTATTGCATATGGTGAAAAGGGGTAGATTACAAGGAAGCCAATTTAATATATTTCAGGCTAAAATGTAGCATTTTGTGACTTTTGTCTGAAGGTTATTTAAACAGGTGAAGTGATCATTTACAATGTAAAAGGTGCTGTGAATGCAAGCCACCAAGGATAATGTAAACAACTTACATTCATTTTCTTTGACAGATGAAAAACCTCCATTGTGTCATGATAATGAGTTTGCATGCACAGACGGTTCCTGCCTGCACAACGAGTTCAAGTGTGATTCTCATAAAGACTGTCCAGATGGCTCTGATGAACTCAACTGTGGTAATTTTTTCATTTTGCATCATTTCACAAAGCCCATATCCCAGATTATGGCCACTGACTGAGAAATAAGTAGTTCCCTCCCATTACATCTAAAATGTGCTTTATGTGTTTCAGTCAAGCTGATCATATGCGAGTCATTCAATTCACTTTGCTTGATTTATCTTTGCCAGCAACATGGTAACACTCTGATTCTTCAATCAGCTCAAC
>JAXRKP010000504.1:45000-57500 GCA_037039925.1 Doris montereyensis
TGTATGTATGTATGTATGTATGTATGTATGTATGTGTGTGGGTATGTCTTCATCCCTCCTCTTCTCCCCCACATCTCTCTCCGTCTCTCTTATAAGGGCAGTCGTATTTCGTTTTCTTCTGTCTTTTCTATCAAGTAGGCCTTTCATTTCTATTTCTTTTTGCTTTTCATTATTGCAATAAGGTAGGTTAAGTCTAGTGATTACAGAAATCCTAATTGGGTCCTGCCTGTTTGTTTATATTCTCTTTTTTGGCTACGTTCTAAAGATACTTTTCTTCTAATATTCTTCTGCTAGCCAAGCTGTGCCCAATGCCCAAGTTTGCTTGTCACAAACACCAAACCATGTGCCTGGAACCATCTAAACTGTGTGATGGTGTCAATGACTGCCCCGACCAATCAGACGAAGGCCGACTCTGTGGTAAGTTTTCATTAGAGTGTGATGTGTATGATGGAGATGAATGATTCCCAATGAGATACAACTACAGAGGCAAAGTGTGATATCTATTGGCAACGGCAGTGAACAAATATCAGACCACCCCCCTTCCCCTGCCACAACTAACTCATGGAAACAATAAACCTACACCCTGTACGGTTCGAGTTTCCACAACGATTTTTATTAAGAGTATATATTCAAATGTCTCCTGTAAAGATAAAGGAGATAACAAGAACAAAACCAATAGCATATCGTAAAGGATTACATTATGACAACAAAGCACTGAGTCAAATCAGCAAAGATCTAACACAGGGTTGAGATCTAATCGCACATGAACAATAAAGGAATAAACATGACCAGGCAATTAAGGTCGAGCATATAATATAGATTACATAGACTTTCTTATTTTGGTAATGAGCGACATGTTAAAAGCACTCGTCTCAAATAGTAATCAAAGGCCTAGGCACATAACCAGGGAGAATGACAAGTACATGTAAACAAAACAAAGGAAGTTAAGGATCAGACTACTTCCGTCCTCTAAACAGAATTAACTTCAACTAGCCTATATCTAGGTCTAATCCACTTATTCATTCAACTTAAAAGCATTTAAAATTAAATCTAAAGGGACCAATAATATTTTTGAAAACGAGGAGCTACGGTAATATAAGACTCAAAAACCTGAAAACAGTTCACGTACACTAACGTGTTAAAGCACGGAAATAAGTTTCAGATAAATTTACATTACAATGTCCTATTGCTTACTACTAATTCTGTGGCAAGCTATAAAACAAGGGTAGGAGTAATCCATCTAAAGGCTGAATGGTCAAGTGAATAATATTACTAAGAGAGGGGCTTTTCATGAAAGGGAAATACGTAGGGGAAATGACTAATAATATGTAAGCTAGTCCGGAGTATTTAAAGGCAAATGTATAAGCCATCAAGGTGACTTTAACAATGAGGTAAGGTATACTTAAAAGGGGCTCTATACTATGGTTGTGGCATGGGAAGGCTGAGTAACAGTTATAGTGTCTTGACCAACATGGAAATGAATTTAAAATTACAATATACGGGGGGGGGGGCAAGGCAAGATGATAATATTAAACTGGGAGTCAGGGCCAAATGCCTGCTGGTCACGAAATAGAAGGCAAAATAAACCAATGACCAAGGTTCTAGGAAAAGGGAGGTAATGGGAGGTTATAGGAGGTTAAGTGAATCAAGTTCACAGTAGATATAATTTGGGAATCAAGATACAAACTATTTTAAGTTTGTTTCTTTTTCTTTTAAAGCTATCTCTCAATTTTGTTGAAAAGTGTTACCATTGATACATTGCAATTGCATGACAACAAAATACTTGCAGGTAACAGAATGTAAATATGGTCAACTTACCCCTGGACAATTCTCAAATACAAATCTCACAATTCTGAAATAGTTACGTTGAACCAAAGTGGGCATAAAGTTCAAACTGATTGGCTGAAAAAGATATAATATTCGTCGCTAGCAAAGGTTTTATGAGGAGGACTGGCGAGGTGGGGGGGGGGGGGGGGGGGGTCCACAATGATGGCTCAAAATAATCAAAGCATAAACAATAAAAGAGGTGAGTGTAGGTGGGTGGGGAGACGCAGATAGTGTAGGCGGACATATACAATCAAACACACACTCAATACCAAAAACTGGAAACTACTCACATCTCAGACATAACAGTGTCACATTATGATAAAGAATGGTTTTGTTTGTTTGTTTCAAACGTGAATCTCAAACCAAATACCATCCTCCTCCCTACAGAGTATGACATGTGTCTGAACAACGACTGTGAGTTCAACTGTCACACTCATCCCTACAACGGTTTTGTCTGTTCCTGTCCTAAACACATGCGGTTGAGACCTGACAACAGGACCTGTGTGGGTAAGTCATCCTATCAGCTTAACTATGTATTTGAGAATAATTGCAACGCTTGGTAAATCCTCTCGTTCCTATCTTTACACGTTGTCAAATATAATTATACATACACTGAAAGAAATGCCAAATCCAGCATGAACCAATCGCAATGGATACCTTTAGAAGAACAAAAAACCATAAATAAAATTAATGTTTTCTTTAAGGCTATAAATGGCAAGCTGTTTTATTCCATTAGATCAGCTTAAACTTAATACAAGAACTAGATCAGGCTGTCAAACATACATGGTTCTATCTTCAAATTTTGATTATCACCTGCACTCATTTTACCCTAGTACAGTAAGGTTGGGAATTGACTGCCAACAGAAATAAAACTCAGCAATAGTACTGAAGACCTTAAAAACAGGATTAAATACATCACCTTAAAGCCAAAATTGGATTCATGTTTTTGGGGTTAAATTAAAATATATTTATATAGGCATTAATCATTTGATGAACATATCGATTTCAATATTTTTATTTTTATTTTCTCAGTTATTGGTTCATTGATGTTATTTGACCTCATGGTATATTCTTAAATGTCATTCTTTGAATGTTTTCTTTGAAGATTGCTCATCTTTGTTCTTAAGTCTAAATATAAGTCCTCACAATGACTGACACCTTCATTTTGTTTTTCTCCCGTTGTCATCGATAACAACAGACATAGATATCTGTGAAAGCTGGGGCATTTGCAGCCAGTTGTGTGGCACCACTGCTCAGGGCTATCGATGTTTGTGTCATGGCGGACTACACTCTCAGATCTGATGGTTACAGTTGTAAACCCAATGGTAAGCCCTGCTAACAGGAAGATCGGAAAATGTGGCTCACATGCAGTTGAAATGTCTGAAGTTGCAATGCAAACAGAGGAAAATGTTTGTCTTATTTTAATGCAAAAAGAGGAAAATATTTGTGTTACAATGCAAACAGGAAAATATTTGTCTTACTTAGATTTTTTATTTCCATCCATGTGGGTTTCTTAGATAAACAACTTTTATCAGCATCCATACTATCTTAACATATTTTCTTTTTTCATATTTATTCAATTCTTTTAATGAAGATGATTTCACTTCATTCATGGTGTCTCCACAGATAAAGCACCTGTTGAGATCATCTATTCTAGTCGGCACGAGATTCGCCGTCTCAACCTTCAGAACAACTCCATTGTGTCTTTAGTGGTGGGCTTATCCAACACCATTGCATTAGACTTCCACTATGAGAAATCTTTGATATTTTGGACTGATTTTATCGAGGATAAGATCTACAGAGGAACGATAACTGCCAATAGTAAGCCAGATTGTCATAATATAAAGCTTTTAGAGTCGCTGCCTCATTTGCCATAATGAACTCAGTAACTAACTCAATCTCATATCAACCCTTATTTTCCTCTCTTACATACCATCATCTGCTACACGTTTTTCATACATTTGATCTTTCCTGATAACAAGATACTGCAAGTGAAAAAAGAACAAGCAAACAAGTAGCTCAGTCAACAAACATAAATTCCCCCCCCTTCCCCATTTTACCTCCACTGACGTCCTCTCACACACATGTGCTCAGCCACACAACAACAAAAACAACAACAAAACAACAACAACAACAACAACAACAACAACAACAACAACAACAACAACAGCAACAACTCTATATTGAATGGCATCTTATTCTTTCTCTCATTGCTTCCATCTTCTTTACATTTCTTCAACCTTTGAAGGTCCCTTACATTATGCTGTTTCAAATCAAATCAAATCAAATCAATGTCTCTCATTTTGGTATTTCCTTTTTATTCACTCACAGATCATTGCATATTTTTGGTGAGATAGAATTCATTGAAACAAAATTATGCCTTGAAAAATCAGCTTTGATGTTTAAACACGGTTTTTGTAAAAAGCAACACCAGTCTGCCACTTCACATTCTTTCTTTCTGTTTTACCTCATTGCGTGCACATTAATCATGGAGTACGTTATGTTAAATTGTGTTATATGGTGTTGCGAGTGGACAATGTTTTGAGCGACATATTATGTGTATACTTATGTACTAAATGTATTTTTGTAACGTGAGAAATGTAAATCTTTGGACAATAAAGATTATTATTATTTTTAGTATTATTTTTATTATTATAAGTATAATTAATATAATTGACTTAAAGCTCAGTGAGTTTCCCAATTACCATTCCAAGCACTCACGCAATCAGTCCTTTACAATTGTATCTGTAGCTGTGTCCAAGATTGTGCCAATTGTAGAACTCGGGCTTGTCAAGACGGAAGGCATCGCAGTGGATTGGGTGACCAATACCATCTACTGGATAGAGAGCAACATTGACCAGATAGAAGTGTCCAACCTGGATGGCTCAAACCGTGCCACTTTGATTTCTGGCAACATGACGAGTCCCGTGCTATTGTTCTTGATCCAAGAGTTGGGTAGGAGCCTTTGTCTGTATTTATAGAAATTCATATTTTTATTTTTATATTTGTATTTCAATGTCACAAAATCAAAAAAAATTGCAGATGTGCCATACATTCTTTTCTCATCTCTTCCCAAACAGATGCGTATTTTTGTCAACACTGTCGTCCTTTAGGGGATGCGGCTTGGGATAAATATTTACAGGCTCTATTTGTTTGCAGGAAAATTGACAGATTAAAAGCATTTTCACAATTTTAAGCTTTTCACTTGTCTGGCTGTCTCTGTCTGCGTATATGTCTGTGTGTGTGTGTGTGTGTGTCTGTCTGTCTCTTGCTGTCCCCAAGTCATCGTTTGCCGGTACGTGGAGATCCGGACAGTCTTTTTTACTATGAGTAGCCCTACTTTGCTTGTTTCGCTCACCGGTTCATAGCGCATTGAAAAAAACAACTGCCAGTCTCCTATATCAGATAGTTTGGTGGCACTGCTCTAGATGGTATTAGATCTAGTTGAGGGAAAAAAAAATGTTTTTTTCTTTTCCTTAGTTCTTTCTCTTTCTCTTCTTTAATATACAAAAAAAAAACAAAAAAAAACATATAGTATGTACAAGAAGTTGCTTCTTCATTTATTTCCCTACAATTTGATATACAACTTGTTGGGATTTAGAACTGTTTATCAGTGTTGAAATCTATCTTAATAACAAGGCTCCCTTTGACTACACTGGGCAAAAAAAATGATTCTGTCCAGATGGGTGAAAAATCTGGGTGAATCAGTTAATGTGCCCAAAATATTTTATTTTTTCTTGATATTGTTGTGTTCAAGAATAACGCCTTGATTTCGTCTTCAGAAAAATGTTCTGGACAGACTGGGACCTGGGTTTGCCAAGGATAGAGGTGTGTTCTATGGCCGGTGAACCCCATGCCAGGAAAGTCTTGTATGATATCCGTGTCCACAAAGGATCTGGATGGCCCAATGGATTAACCCTGGATTTTGAAGCTAAGAGGATTTACTGGGTTGATGCCTTGTAAGTTTTTTTTAATTTTCTAAGTCATCTTGCATGTTAAATTGTTATCGTTGTGTCATTATGTCACACTTCATATGCAGTTACCAATACTTAGCTGTGGCATTAAAAAAAAAGAATTACTCATATTCACATCACCCAACATCTTGTTTATTGTCTTTCATAAAATGTGTAATTCAACCTCCTACACATTCCCTTTCACCTTTTTTACTTTCTTTTTGGCACATTTTCTTCTGTTTTGCTGTTTTCTGTGTCTTAGCAAAACAAGTTATGTTTATTTACTCTCTGGTTTTATTGCTTGATGAAAGTTTATGCCTAGAATCTAGAATGATTTATATTTGTATGCATTTTTTTCAGTTCAGCATTTTACTTATTTGCCTGTTCCACTTTTTCTTCATTACACTTTAAATGGTATCCTTTTATTGTTGTGTCATTTATCATATATACCAAATGAGGTAATGTCAACACATGGTTAAAGATAAAAGATCAAGATGGATTGATAGTCTGTATCCCTGCACAAGAGCAGGCTCACCAACTGTACATCATTTATCCTCCAGGAGGCCATTGCATTCAAAGTTCTTCTCAACTCCCTGGAGAGCAAAGAGTACACAAGCCTGTTTGGCTTTTCACACTAAGACTCTGACAAGATCTCCACCTATAGCTGGGTACTCATTCACACCTGAGTCAAGTAAGGAAAGTAGAATGAAGTACCTTTCCTAAGAGTACAACGTTGTGAAAAAAAACTTCCAGCTGTGAGGTTTGAACCAGTATTGTCGTGACTACAAACTCACAACACAACCGTTCAGCTGTGAGGTTTGAACCAGTATAGTCGTGACTACAAACTCACAACACAACAGTTCAGCTGTGAGGTTTGAACCAGTATAGTCGTGACTACAAACTCACAACACAACAGTTCAGCTGTGAGTTTGGTTTGAACCAGTATATTGTCGTGACTACAAACTCACAACACAACAGTTCAGCTGTGAGGTTTGAACCAGTATTGTCGTGACTACAAACTCACAACACAACAGTTCAGCTGTGAGGTTTGAACCAGTATTGTCGTGACTACAAACTCACAACACAACAGTTCAGCTGTGAGGTTTGAACCAGTATTGTCGTGACTACAAACTCACAACACAACAGTTCAGCTGTGAGGTTTGAACCAGTATTTTGACTACAAACTCACAACACAACAGTTCAGCTGTGAGGTTTGAACCAGTATTGTCGTGACTACAAACTCACAACACAACAGTTCAGCTGTGAGGTTTGAACCAGTATTGTCGTGACTACAAACTCACAACACAACAGTTCAGCTGTGAGGTTTGAACCAGTATTGTCGTGACTACAAACTCACAACACAACAGTTCAGCTGTGAGGTTTGAACCAGTATTGTCGTGACTACAAACTCACAACACAACAGTTCAGCTGTGAGGTTTGAACCAGTATTGTCGTGACTACAAACTCACAACACAACAGTTCAGCTGTGAGGTTTGAACCAGTATTGTCGTGACTACAAACTCACAACACAACAGTTCAGCTGTGAGGTTTGAACCAGTATTGTCGTGACTACAAACTCACAACACAACAGTTCAGCTGTGAGGTTTGAACCAGTATTGTCGTGACTACAAACTCACAACACAACAGTTCAGCTGTGAGGTTTGAACCAGACTGACACAAACTCACAACACAACAGTTCAGCTGTGAAATCAACCTCCACTTTGATTTCTTTCTTCAGGAAAACAGGTTTCCTGAACTTAAAGATTGATGACAATCCTGAAATTTTTAACACCATTAACATGGATTACTCTTTCACAGGTGACAGTTATATAATCACCATTACACATATATGTTGTGTCTTTGATTTCTGTCCAGATCTGATTCAATACATACCATCACGTACGAAGGAACAGATCATCATTTGGTCATCAAGGCACATGAATACCTCAACCACCCTTTCTCTCTGACAGTTTTTGAGCATCACATTTACTGGACAGACTGGAAGCTAAACCACTTGGTCATGGTAAGCATGCTTTGAAGCAGAATTCGTTAAAGGCGTAGGGAAAAGTAATTGAAATTTTAGAGACATTGAAAAATAAAGATAAAGCCATGCCTAACTCAAGAATTGTGGCGTCAGTGGCAGTGGTTAGGCTGCTGGGATTTGAATCATGAGGCCCCGGATTCGAATCCCAGCAATGCCTAGGTCTGATGTTGGAAAGACACCAAACACAAATTTTCCCCACTCAACACAGGTGCAAATGAGTACAAACATTAGCATGGGAATAAAAACATGCATCAGACTAGCGTCCTCTCCACGATGTGATTATTATCACTTGTGCCGCTTCATACTAAAGAAACCGGGATACGGTTTGGCTCTATGGGGCATGATGGCCTTGAAGGAATTTTGCTTTTTGGGATTTTATTTGTTTTCTTTTACAGCTCAGGACGATAGCAGAGGAGACAAAGGAGACAAAACAAAGCATTTGGCTGAAACGTTGTCACGTGTGTATCACTACATGGATGAATTGTGTGTGCACTTATTTTATTCTTTGATAAATCCATTAATGGTAATCCACACATACATTCATACATTCCAATCAACGAATAAGCAATTTTCAAAAGTTAAGTGACTTCAAGGCTAGAGGCCCATAAAGCTGCAGGTAATCCCAGTTTCTGTATGTAATTTTAAGTGAAGCATACCTTCCAGCTACATTGTCTGATACTTATTTGCAGATAGCTGGAATGAGGAAATACATGCAAATAATCCTTCCCATGGACACAATGTCAGACCCAGTAAAAAAGAAAGTAGGATTCAATTTCATGACCTAACAGTCTCATCTCACTGACTGTTTAGCACTGGACCACAGACGATATCAGTTAAAAATAAACTTCCATTGTAATTTTGGTTTCAAAACTCTACCATCTATTTTGAATTAAATGATCTATGATTGTTTGTATTTATTTTTAAAAAAAAAGTAATCATAGTTCAAAAGGAAAAACGTAGCTAATTGAGTGGATTTTTTTTTCTCTTGCCCTATGTAATTTCTCATGTGATTCTTTCTGAAATTTAGCCGTATTTTCCCTATTTCCACAGGCTAACAAGTTCAACAGGAGCAAGGTTACCATCGTGCAACGTTCATATTCTCAACCTTTTGACCTTCACATATATCATCCCAGGAGACAACCTTATGGTAAAATTTTAAAAAGTCCTATGTTCATCATTTATGTCTGAGCATGTACAACAAAGCTACTGTGTTTGCATACCACTCAAAGTATTTATATTACATCACATCAAATTTTCTTTAAAAATAATTTTTTTATCACAATCTGTTATGCTGGATGTAAGGTACCAGTGGCTGAGTGGTTAGCTTGCTGGACTTGGAATCATGAGGTCCCGGGTCCAAATCCTACAAAGTTAGGTGGAATCATGAGGTCCCGGGTCCAAATCCTACAAAGTTAGGTGGAATCATGAGGTCCGGGTCCAAATCCTACAAAGTTAGGTTTGATGTTGTGTTCCAGGGAAAGACACTTAACACACATTTCCCCCGCTTGCCCCAGTTACAAATGGGTACAAGCACTAGTTTGGGAGTAAAACACCCGCCTCAGACTAGCATCCGATCCAGGAGATGATTATTATCACCAGGTCTATTTCATACTATCGAAACTGGGATAAGCTCCAGCTCTATGGGCAGTAATGCCCTTGAAGGAACTTACTTACTTTTTACTGGTTATATATTGGTGGTTGTTTTATGCAGTGTCCTGTCTAGAAAGCGATATGTTATAACCATTTCACTTCATGCTATAAAAACCAGGAAACGCTCTGGTTCTATAGGTAATAATGCCCTAACTACAACTTTATTATGCTGTTGTTTTGGCTTTGATTCTCAGTGCTCAATTCCTTCAATATTGTCTGAAATGAATTAGCAGATAAGAATACTTCTGTCCTCTATTCCATGTAAACTTAATATACCACTTTGACCAGGTTTTTACTCATTCAGATCCTATTGGAAATAAAAGTCAAAGCAGGGATTATCCATTGTTTTTGTTTTTTTAAACACATCTCGTATTTCTTAAAGACGCCTTTGAGTTATATTCCTATCACATAGAGAATATTACATTGTCAACAAAGTTGTTTTCTGAAATTTTCTTTGAAAGGATGAAACGTAGCAAGCTAATCGAAATCATCATTGAAGTAGCTGCATTGATTATTAATTTGATGAGCAAAACTGCATGTAAAATGTTTAATTTTCAGATTTATCTCTAAATTTTGTGTTATTTCTTTTTCAACTTTCTGGTGTTGAGTTGATAATGCTTCGTTGATATTTTAATGTGAGAATACAACTTCAATTATTTGACGATTGATTTATTTACAAATGTTTCATTTCAGTCAGAATCCTTGTGAAAAACTTGCAGTGCAGCCATTTGTGTTTGATCGGTGCTGATATGAAACCAGTGTGTAAATGCCCCTATCGTTTCAAGCTGGCTGAGGATAAAATTAACTGCAACGGTAAGAAAGGCAAAATAATTCTTCTAGTGATAATATATTGAGTACATGTATTCGATTTGATTCTCGTTTTACCCACATCTACAACTAAGGTGAATCCTGGGGTTTTTGATAGGATTTTTAAAATTTTGCCGCAGACTGCCCTTTAAACAGCCATGGGATCTTTAACATACACGAAATGTTGTGATCTATACATGGGACCTCCTTTTCACCACCTGTTACCGATGATATAAGGTTTCAAACCACCTACCTGGATCAGAGGGGAGGGGATGGGACTTACCTGAAAAACATGAAAAAACATTTCCAACCGATTGAGGCTTGAACCCTCCACCTGTTGGTTGAGAGACTGATACCTTGCCTCTCAACCACCAAGTCCCCCCAACGTATTGAATAGGACTCATTTTCATTTTCCTCACTGCCCATTATACTTTGTTTTAGAAAAATTAATCCTGCTTCTATCTGGCATTAGCCTTTTAAACCCTGGTCTCCCAACTCTCAAAGATCCTTACACCTGAACCTGCACTGAATTCAGATCACCACAAATTTGCGGTCTCAGAACATAGCGCCAAACAGCACAGTTTCCTTGCTAGCACGTATTCTCGCTAGCACGTATGCTCGCTAACACGTATTCTTGCTTGCACGTATTCTCAGGAAACACAATTATTTAAAATACAAATTGGCCCCTTAACAACGCATCTAGCACTTTTGCAGACTATGCTCTTTGGCCGTGTGCACTTAGCTGGAGACTACTGTATATATCTTTCTAACTGTGTGTGACAAAAGAAACAAAATCATCAAGACTTCTTGTCAGTTAGATTTTGATTACGAGTTGAATAGTTTTCTTTATCCATTTGCTGTTTATCTTTCCAATATATTTATATCAATGTATGCCTGTATTCCTTTGCCAGAGGACAAAACTTTCTTGCTGTTTGTCAAAAAGAATGAGATTCGCGGTGTTGATCTGGAGAATGCCCACTACAACGTCATCCCTTCCATTACGTTGCCTTTAGAAGACAATTCATCCAATATTGACTATGATGTTAAGGTATACTTTTTGCTTTTTTGCTGCTTTTAACATTTTTTGTCTTCCTTTTTAGTATTTGTTGAAAGTAAAGAAGGAGGTTTTCTCATTTTAAGGCTGCCAATTAATTGTTAACTCTCTTAGTTTTTCTGCATATTGATTGACATTTTATTTGAGAGGCTCATGATCATCAACTGCGTATCCTATTGGATGTTGCATCCCTGACAGCGCCTTTGAATGTCTCTCTGTCTTGTACCATTCTTCCAATCTCTGTTATTGTTTTTCAAAGCTTTCTCTACATCTCTCTCCCATCTTCTGCATGGCTTCTCTCTGTTTCTTTTCCCACTCATTTTTCCCTCTAAAATCATATTTACATATATAACTCCTTCTTCTGTGTTCTTTTTTTGCCTAATAAGTGCCAAGAATTGTTCTTTCTTCACAGCTCTTTACAAACTCTTAAGCTATTTTGAGAAATTTGATAATGTCATTATACTATATCTAGAGAATTAGCCAATGAAAGACAAGAATGACTAAATATTTACTGTTTTGTTTTATCGTAGAAAAGTGAATCAACACGTCAATCAATGGCTTAGGCCCCATAGGAACATTCGTACGCAGTCCATTTTCATCAATCATCAAGCTTTGTAGAAAACGATTGATGAACCCAGTATTACATGGTGTACACCAACAGTGTCAAAACAGATTTAATTGTTTCATTGGGAAATGTCAGATAAACTGATCGGTGGCAAAAGTTGCTGACTGTGTCTGTCAATAATTTGAAATTTTGAAAACCTCTTTTTGCTACTTAAGTTACATAACTGTACATTAATGTACATGATGCCAAGACTTTTCTTTCTTTCTTTGTTTATCAGTTCCCATTCTACCTTTCGCTGTATGGGTTCAAATGCCCGAGATTATCTTTCTCCAGGATGCCCTGTCCTGGCATTTTGTTTTCCTTCCAAAAAAGTTAAATTTCTATGCTTCAATGCCTCTTTTATATCTTCTTTCCACTTTCTCCGAGGTCTGCCTTTTGGTCTTTTACCTTGGGCTTTAGCACTGTATACTGATTTAGCTATTCTATTGTTATTCATTCTGCTAAGATGCCCAAACCATCTCATTCTTAGTATTTATGCCATCTGTTTGGGTTTGATCTCTTATTGTTGTGTTTTTGATTTTGTCTCTTTTAGTTTTCCTA
>JAXRKP010000504.1:62500-127500 GCA_037039925.1 Doris montereyensis
TCCCACTCAGTTTAAGTTGGAAGATCGAAAGCATGAAGTTATGCGCAAGGAAATACCCGATCTTTACACCTTGCGAGTGTATGATCCCAAAGCGCCAAGAAGGAAGTAAGACTAATAATTAGTGTATTGGAATCCTTCCGTCTGGTTTAAAAGAACTTTTTGTATGTGTGTCAGAAATCTTAGAATAGGATATGTCTCTTACTCACTTATATTGCACAGAACAGTGGTTCTCAACCAGCGGTGAATTTACCCCTGGAGGTAAATGACATTTTGACATGACGAAAGGGTGCATGGGCCCCAAAAAAAGTTGAGACCCACCGGCATAGATCATAGTAATGATGACTACAGATAATTATTATTCCATGGTAAGGATTTGACATCTCCACTCATCTCAACAATATGTCTGCTCTTTCAACATCAACAAACAAAACTGTTTGCCGGGTTATTTGAAGAATTTGAATATCGTATAATGTTTTGTAGTATATCAAAAAATCTTTTATAACCTGACTTTCTAATGTGTTCACAAGCTTCCACTTGACTGTTTTACAGTTTATCTACCAAGTTTTGCAAATGATAAACCACAGTATTGCTTTTTGTCAATGTTTTAAATGCTAGTGACCAATGGATGTGCCAATAATAACGGTGGCTGTGAACAGCTTTGCCTGCCGTCAGGATCGGAGACTGTGTGTACTTGTACTGTGGGCTTTGAGCTGGATGGATTGAAGAAGTGTAAAGGTAGGCAGCATAAATGGAAATTTAAAGAGAGAGAGAAAGAGAACAGTGGCCTCATCATCACACAGATGTAGAATCACTCACTTTTTGTGTATTTCTTGATCATTGTCAATTAAATTGGTGTGACTGTCTATTGTCCTTGTCAATATCTACTGCTTTTGTGTGTGTGTGTGTGTGTGTGTGTGTGTGTGTGTGAGAAAGAGAGAGAGAGAGAGAGAGTGAGAGAGAGAGAGAGAGAGAGAGAGAGTTATTGTTTATATGTCATAATGTATATTATCATCATGATTATCATTATTCTATGTAATTTGTATCATATTATATTATTTAAGAAGTGATCATTTGTTTTTTAAATGTTAAGAAATTGTGACTTGAACAAATTTCCCAAAAGGACAAATAAAAATCATCTTATCTTTTTATGAATTATTTTTTAGTAGGCCATTTCGTTCATATCTGTATCTCAAGTTCGTTCCTGACAATATTTTTCTCGGCTTGTAGTCATGCACTCAGTGACACTTCAAGTGAAAGGAGGTGGTAGCTTTTTAAAGAGACCAGCATAGTGGAAACTATATGAATATATATAATATATATATATACACACACGCACACAAGCATGCTATACCTCAGATAATATCGAAAACGATTTATAGATCAAGTCAGTACTCAATACTGATATTACTGGGGCATTGGAAGCTATTATTATTTAAAACCTTTTTTTGACGGCTTCGAGAATGGAAATTCTACTAAAACCTTTTTTAAGTAAATGACGAGAAAAATTCCTTTAATCGATTTGAATGCAAAAAATTCTACTCAAAGAAGGGGAAACAATCAAACTTGAACAACTCCTTAATTAAACGTGACTTGAGGCAGAAAAATTCCTTTAATGGAAACAACTTTTGGATTATTTGATAAAAACTCTCTATGCAAAATACTTTTATGAACAACTCAGAGTGAAACTTTCAGAGTGAAAGTTGAACAACTCAGAGTGAAACATGAACAACTCAGACAAAGACGTATGAACAACTCAGAGTGAAAGCGTATGAACAACTCAGAGTGAAACGTATGAACAACTCAGAGTGAAACGTATGAACAACTCAGAGTGAAACGTATGAACAACTCAGAGTGAAACGTATGAACAACTCAGGAGTGAAACGTATGAACAACTCAGTGAAGTGAACAACTCAAACGTATGAACAACTCAGAGTGAAACGTATGAACAACTCAGAGTGAAACTCGTATGAACAACTCAGAGTGAAACGTATGAACAACTCAGAGTGAAACGTATGAACAACTCAGAGTGAAACGTATGAACAACTCAGAGTGAAACTCAGAGTATGAACAACTAGTGAAACGTATGTAGTGAATGAGGTCATGGCTTGGAAAAAGCAATTTGGAGAAAACATTCCCATCTACTAACTTCCCGGGGAAGATTTTATTGCAAGGACCAAAAAAAGATAGATCTTTGTGTCTACAACTATTATCTGCCTTGTTACTTTCGCTTTTTGTTTTTGAGCAAGTAGTTGTATTTTTGTCCTGTTGTTATGTCATAAATTTCTAAGAAACTGCATGAAGTTTGGCTATTTTAACAATAAACCAGGTTTCAGATTATTGTGTAAATCTAACCATAACAATTTGTTCAGTTGGACTCTCTATGTATGTTTTATCTTATCTTTCCGAACACTGCCAGTGGGTGATTACCTTTTGGTTCTACCACAACATATTATTTGTTTTCATTCTTTTATATTTTCTCTTAACGTCTCGCTGTCTGATGCAGGTGGGTTTTTTTACTCCCAAGCCAGTGCTGGTACCCATTCGCACCTGGGTTGAGTGCAGAAAATGTTATGTTAAGCGTTTTTCCCAAGGAACGCATTGTCGTTGGGCCTAGCTTCTGCCAGGATTCGAACCCAAGGCCTCATTATCCCTAGTCCAGCAGTCTAACCACGTGACCACTGACACTACTGACACCCCGTTTAGTCAGTAGAGCACAATAGAGTATAATATGATGTGTCTTCCAATGGCGAAGCATTCTATATATGCAAGGACTTCCCTGATATTCTTTTGCAGGTATTGATGCCTTTTGCTGTACTCCCAAGCATCTGAAATCCATGGTATTACCATTGACACTGGTCTGAGGGCTTTGGCCCCATTTCAAAAATATCTCAGGCAACGTCAGTAGATTTTCATGATGGTAAGCATTAGTATGTCAATATCTTTCTCAGTCTGCTGGGGGAGAGAGAATAGTCTTATGATATGTACGGATAAGAATTTTTGTGTTTTCATTCACACTGTAACGAAAATATTAAATTTATTGTCATGCATTGTTTTCAAAAACATAAATAGAACAGTTTCATTTGATATGTAATATAATTGTAAAATTTAAATGTTTTTTTATGGATATATTGTAAAATTATTAAACAGAATTTGATTTGACTGTCTTTTATAGCTAAGTGATGATAAATAGTTCCATATTCTTATATTACATCCTTTGGTCAATACAACACGTACTTTCATGCGTTATATTGTAGCAATAGAACACTTTATCTTTCCATGTGTTTTGTAGTGGCAATCTTGAGCTTTGTATAAAAAGAAAGACTGTTTTATTTATTGTATCGTGAGAAAAAAATAAAGCTGTGCACATGTATAGCTGTACATTTCCATCTAATACATAATAGCAATATAATGCCCTGTATACTAAAAAAAAAAGTATGAAAGCTATGTGCATCGAACAATACTAATATTTTTTTATTCCTTCTTCCATAGATAGATTGAATTATTTTTTGGGATGGCATACTTTCTGTCCCTCTTGGTTATATGGGATTTCTGAGTGTACATATTGGTAAAATGTTTTTTAATATTTAACTTTTGTGCGTCCCTCATTTCTAACTAGATTCCTACCTTACTCAACAGAACATATTTACTGGGTTGACAGCAATCGACGCCAGATTTCTAGAATCAAGCGTGACCTTAGTGACCTCCAGACTGTGGTGTCTGATGGGATATCAGGGGCGGAGTCTCTTGCTGTTGATTGGATTAGTGGTAAGATGTCTGCTGGAGTCACACATCTTTTTTGTCAGATCATTTTAGAGTTATTTATACATGTATTACTAAGTGGTACCCAAAGTAAATTAAGTCCCATGCTCATGAGTTGGTGGAGGTTAACCAGGATTCAAGCCTTGATTTTTCTAGGCATACGGCGTAATGTGGTAGTTTTTACTTTGCTTCCCACACCACCTTTACTTTCGCCGGGATCTGAATAGACTTAGCTACCCATTTCGCTGCTAGGTCGACAGGAGGACCAGAAAATTTGCCCGAACTGGGAATTGAATTCAGGCCTCCTGCGTGGTAGTCAGACACTCTACTGACTGATATGAGTGGTAAATGGGGGCAATTTGATAAAACATTTATCTATCTCTGCGATTCTATGTTTGAGATTTCCACATATGGTGGATGGGGTAAAGTGCAATAAAAGAAACAAGGAAGCAAAAAGTTCTTCTTTTAATGTATATGTATTTAACATTCACATCACCTTATGTAAACCTGAGATGTGTTAATTCCAAGTATGCATTTCAGTACCTTAGCAGAAAGCCATTCACATGTTTTAAATAGGCCTTCACTGCTTTACAGTCCAAATTTAATTCAAGAATTTCTTGGAAGCATTGACAGATATAACCAATCAATGGTGACTTGTTACTCCTAAGAATATTTAGCTTTGCTTTGCCTGAATATCATTACTGGATAAAATACCCAGTCTCTTTTCTCTTTGTCTTTTCTAACAGGCAACATCTACTGGACAGATTTAGGTCATAAGGTCATTGAGATGAGTAGACTCAATGGCTCCAGTCGCTACATTATTGTTCATGAGGACTTGGAAAAGCCTCGCTCTCTGGTGATACATCCTTCTAAAGGGTAAGTAATTATCGTTTATTTGACTTTTCTGATACATCCTTCTAAAGGGTAAGTAACTGTCGTTCATTTGACAATAGAATGACTGCCAATGAGAAGGTTGCAAATTAGACTTTTCTAGTGTGAAGTTTTCAAGGCCTGTATGTACTGTATGTAGTCAGTACTTTTTATGGCTGTGGATGCTGGTCAATGAGCAAACAAATAACGAAGAGTACAAACAGCCGAAATGAAATATTTAAGAAGAGTAGTAGAGAAAATTTAATGAGACAAAATCAGAAACACAACAATAAGAGATCAAACCAAAGCAGATGGCATAAAAACTAAGATAGAATTAATCAACTGAGATGGTTTGGGCATGTTAAGAGAATGAATGACAATAGAATAGCTTAATCAGTATACTGTGCTAAAACCCAAGGTAAAAGACCAAAGGCAGACCTCGGAGAAAGTGGGAAGAAGATATTAAAGAGGCATTAAAACAAAGAATTTAACTTTCACGGAAGGAAACAGAAAATACCAGGACAGGGCAGACTAGAGAAATCATTTTGGGCATCTGAACCCATACACCGGAAGGTAGAATGGGAAATGATAAAGAAAGAAAGAAAGAAATATTTAGACATGAATTTTGTGTCCCTTTTATGAAGTCAATACATTGAGCAATATGTTGCACAACCACTTAACATTGTACTTCTTTAGATTTTACTTGAAACAGCTAGAGAAATTTTTCAACCTTCGGCAGGGTTTGACTCCATGACCTTTCGGTTGAGAGGCCAACAACATATCCCTGGACTACCGAGTCCCACTTAAATGCTACCAAGAAAAAGAAAAAGCTAAATTCTTTTTCAACATTTTTCGTACAGATGCTTCAAATTTATTTTATTTTCTCTTTGCAATGATTCCAGGTATTTGTACTTTGCTGATTGGGCAACTCAGCCAAAAATTGTGCGAACACGCTTGGATGGCTCAGAAAGAGTCGACCTTGTCGTCCCTACGCCTCAACGACCTATGAAGGCTCCATCTGGCATCGCCATAGACTTTCTGACAGATGACCTCTACTGGTGTGACAAAGACCTTGACATTATTGAGAAGGTCACTGTGTCAGGGGAGAGAACTACTGTGTTGGACCACAGCCTGACAGATTGTATGAGCCTGGCTGTATACAAGGACAAGCTGTACTGGGCAGATGTGTACGTTACATTCATTTCTTCTCAACTGCTTTGTTTTGATGACTTTTCAGTCTTCTAAATATTTTTTTTGATTTTTAATAATTATTTAGTTATTTACTTGTTTATGTACTTTTTCCCCAATTAAATGGTAATCATTTTCTTTTTTTTTTTTTTTTTTCTTTTAAAATTTGTATTTCATACTTTTTGGGTGATTCAGGAGCAGCTTTTGTGTCTCAATAATCATCATCATCTTATCACTAGTAATGGCATAATTTTATTGACATAATTTTATTGACATTCATGTCTTGTCTGCGTTTTGATTCATTGAGATGACAATGGTGTGTCCTGTTGCTGCATTTCTATGACTATTATGACAAAAACCAAAACCAGCAGGAACAATTATAAACACTCTCTTTATTATAACATGTACCACTTCTTCGGCTGCTATTACTGCTGCAACAACCTCAACCTTAACACAATCTGCTACAACGCTGCTGCTGCTGCTGCTGCTGCTACTACAACTACTACTACTACTACTAACTACTACTACTACTACTACTACTACTACTACTGCTACTACTGCTACTGCTACAACTGCTACTACTACTACTACTACTGCTGCTGCTGCAACTGCTGCTGCTACTACTACTACTGCTACTACTACTACTACTACTACTACTACTACAACTACAGCTACAACTACTACTACTCCTACTACTACTACTGCTACTGCTACTGCTGCTACTACTACTACTACTACTACTACTACTACTTCTACTATTGGTACTTTTGCACAAGTCAGTCAGGGATATGTACATACCAGGATATCTGATATCAACCAAGGGATAACCCTGTATCAATGTATCATGTAATATGTCAAACATTAGTGATTGCCAAAATACACTGTCTGTTTGCCACAAAAAAGTACTACAATGTTGTGGTATTGCATTTTGAAACAGATACAACAGTTAATTCAAGTCAATCATCTCCTGCGTGGTCACAAATGCTGACATAATCAATGTTTAAGACAACTTTTTACACTTTTACTTAGCATCTGAGGTACCTGAAACTTCGATTTGCAATTGTCTGCTTACATTTTAATTGTAATGAAGTAAAATTGATTAAAGTCATCAAAACCTCAACTCAGCTATGACTTTTTATATTGTCATTTTTCTCTATTTCATTGTACAGCACGGACTTGGGTGGATCCATCAAGTCAGTAGACAAGAAAAAAGGTGAACCCATCAAAGTAATCAAACAGAATATTGCCAACCTGAGAGACATCAACATCTTTGATAGAGAAATGCAGAAAGGTGAGAACAGAAGATTTTAGTCTCCCAGAATTCTAATAAGATACTTATGAGTAGAGTCTTTGACACATTATGTCATGTCATGTCATGTCATGTCATGTCATGTCATGTCATGTCATGTCATGTCATGTCATGTCATGTCATCTCATGTCACGTTTTCATCAAACCGCAGAGAAGGAAAGCAAACAATAATTTTGTTTCCAATTCTTTTGTCATTTTATATCCAGTCAGGTACAGTTGGTATGAAAAGTCTCTATTTTTAGCTAAACGTGGATATCGTAAAATTTTGGAATATCAGAAAAAATAATACATGTTTCCTATTGCAGAATTTTTCCAAAATGCTGAAGTGGAAGCCATGGTATCCCCTCCGTTCCCTCCCCAGAAAAGAATGCATTTTTAAAGGTCAATCTTATTGACTGCTCTTCTTCTTCTTTTTTTTTAAAGATCAGAGTTGATAAGCATTACAGTTTTTATTTTAAAGGTCAGGGTTGAAAAGCATTACAGTTTCTTTTCTAAAGATCAGAGTTGATACCCGGTATAGTTGACTGATGCTCAGCTAGAGTGACTCAGGCATCCACCTACATAGAACTTGCAGTGGATGATGGAGATCAGTGCTTGGAGGAAGGTCACGAATGCGACATTTTATTATGACATTTGTTCAAATCAAGAGCAATCCAATAGACGACAGCATTCATCATATAGAGTATCTGTTTCTATCAGATGTGGTAAAAAAAAAAAAAAGAGCAAAGTTTATGGATACATGTTACTTGCATTCCAAACCTACTGACTGTTTTAAGCCAGCTCATGAAAGAAAAGTATATTCACAAATTTGAGAAATTATGCCAGCACAAACACAAATAGCTGTAAGGAACTGGTAAGAACGTGAGATTGAATTTAGGCGGATATTCAAAATTCAATATGAAGTTGTAACGTACCATTATCGACACCTCCTGTGATATCTTCAAACAATGGTTGTCACCTGCACTCATCTTAGCCTAGTACAGTAAGGCTGTGGAACGGACTGCACACAGAAAATAAAACTCAGCAGTGGCACTGAAGATTTTACAAAACAGAATTAAGCACAAACGTCATTTTAAAATCAAAATTGGATTATTTGTATAACAACAGTTGTGTATTGAATTAAAATAATATGCGCACTGACAGTGACACTCAAGAATTGAGTTGGTCAGCTATTATGAAGAAAAAAAGAAGAATATTAATTATTCTTGGTCTCATCTCCATTGTGTTGCCATAGTCTTACTCTTGACTTTCAGACCTGTTGCACAAGCTAAGGAAGAGGGTTTGTAGAAGTCAATACAATTTATATGCATCCATGTTCATGCTTTGGCATCATGTCTCCCTCGATATTTGGTCCTTTGTTGAAATTATAGGGTTCTGCCATGCCTGTCTTACCGCAAGTTGTGTGTGTTTACTTTTCTACTAGCAAATTTGCATTTGGAGATCTTTATTTTAAAGAGTTCTCTTCTCCTCGTACCCCAATTTTTTATTGCCAGTTTCATTTTTTTCTTTTCAGTTTTTTATTTGGTGTATCAAATTTTTTGCAATACATGTACCTTTATTTTTTTTTTATGTAATCTATTACCCTGAAAATGTCTTTGTTTTCATCAGCAAAACATTTAGTTGTTTTTTTTTCTTTTGGGGCTTGTCCATCATTGTTTATTGTGTATGTCCCTTATCATTTGCTTTCGAGTGGACAAAAGTTGGCGTTTTTTATAATAAGGATAAGCAAGATTGATACAATATTGTCAATGTCACCAGAAAGGGATTTGCGCTTCATTTTTGGTGTGGTCTTTATTTGCAGATATGTGGCAAACATTTTTCATGAAATATAGGCCTTGACTATTTTTACAATTTGTTGATATATTGCAAGTTGGGGGCTGATTTGTTAGTTATTTGCTATTTTTCATTGGGTTTTTTATATTTTTGTTGTATTTTATTCCTTAAAACTGCAATTGTCATTTTTTTCATATCACTAATATTTTCCTTATTTGTACAGGCTTATTGTACATATGTTTTATTTCTGAAAACCATATCCAGTACTAGCATATAGACACTTGTCTCCACATGCAATCTTGGTTAATACATTTCTCCACTGATTGAGTTCTTCTTCTTTCCAGTCACATGCTCTATGAGATTTACACCGCTTTGGTCTTTCTCTGTGTATTCATTCACTATTCTGTCAATCTGTATACATAGCTTTTGTTACATCTGAGATTTCTCCCTTTTATAAATTTTTTACTTTTTTTTATTTTTTGCTTTTTATTTATTTTTTTATTTTTTTATTTATTTAATTAATTAATTATCTATCTATTATTATATTTATTTATTTATTCATTTATTTATTTATTTCTCTATTAATTTTTTTTATATGCAATATTTTTTGCTCTTATCCATTTTTGTTTCTGTCCTCTGTTTTTATATCTACTGTTATATTTTGCTGTGTCACTTTCTTTTTCTCTTATTTTGTCTCTCTGTGACTTTTGTCCAACTGTGCATGTGTATGTCTCTGACTGACTGACCCTTGGACACCTACTTAACTGTATATCTCTGTGTCTGTCTGTCTGTCTGTCTGTCTGTCTGTCTCTCTCTCTCTCTCTCTCTCTCTCTCTCTCTCTCTCTCTCTCTCTCTCTCTCTCTCTCTCTCTCTCTCTCTCTCTCTCTCTCTCTCTCTCTCTCTCTCTTCTCACCCTCCCTCCCTCTTTCTCTCTCTCTCTCTCTTCTCACCCCACCCGTAATCTATTTTTTAATCTTATAAATCTTAGTGTTTCCCCATGAATTCTCTTTCACCCTATCAGTTTTCTATGCATTCTCCCCGTTGCTTTCTGTGTCATGCCCCAGTGTTTATTTTGTTTTTCTCAGGCTACATGGTATATGTCTATGTGTGTCAGAAGAGTAAGGAAAGGTTAGCATAGGTCTAAAAGCAATTTAGAAGACACTGTAGCCAGAGGCAAAGTGTAGGCCTCTGAACCAGAAGGATGTGGGTTCAAGTCTGTGATTTGTAGAATTTTCTTTAATTTATTGATTAGAATCTGCCCAGTTACCCCCCCCTGGTCGAGGTACGTGGATTGACAGGTAGTCCCATTGGCGGCAGATGATAAAAAGGAGTTCCTGTGTGCAGATTACAAATTTCTGTGCACATTAAAGATCCCAGGGCAGTCAGGGCAAAATTGGAAATCTAACAAAGCCCCAGAGATCACGTTAGTTGGGGATGTGAGTAAATACAAATCAAAGCAAAATCTCAAAGCACTTAAACATTTATTAAGCTTGTAGATGTACATACAAATCAAAGCAAAATCTCAAAGCACTTAAACATTTATTTAGCTTGTAGATGTAAATACAAATCAAAGCAAAATCTCAAAGCACTTAAATATTTATTTAGCTTGTAGATGTAAATACAAAGCAGTAAGTGCTCAGAAGTACTACATCAAAGAGAAACTGAGACATGAAGAGTAAGAGCAGGTGATTCACAGAAAACAAGCAAACCTGACTGGGATAGCAATCTGGCATTCAGGTGCAAAGTCTCATAAGGTGTTTGGCAAACAAGAGCATAAGCCACATAGCAATTTTGTTAGGGATAGAAAACAGCCGTTTTGTTGAAGAATTTGCTGTGCATTCTTGTTCGTCCATCTAACATGTGGAGACACTAGTGAAACCGTAGTGTTGTGAGGTTGTAATCACGATGACACTGGTTCAAAACCCATGGCTGGCACAGGTGGGATTTCAGAGTGCTAGTGTGAAGCACCTAACAGGCTGCTGTACGCTATGCTCCTCAGAGAGTTGAGAAGGATTTTGAATGAGATGACCCGTTGGGGGATAAGTGCTGTACAGTCGGTGAGCCTGCACTTTTGCAGGGATATAGATTATAAATCCATCTTTAGTACATAAAACATTGCATAGATATTCTCATTTAAGACTATACCTAATGACTCGGTTCAAACATTGATAGAGAATTCTGGTTCTGACATTGAAAGACAAAGGAAACTGAGATATCGCTGTGGAACTTGATTTGGCAAAGACGCTTGCCCTGGGTATGAGATTTTCCCAAATTTGAGACACAGCCAATTTGAGATAAACGTGCCTAGTCCTAGATATTTTAGTAGTTCTAGCAGTTCCATATTTTGGATATTTTAGTAGTTCCATAGCAATTTGGATATTTTAGTAGTTCAGTTCTAGCAATTTGGATATTTTAGTTTTCCATAGCAATTTGGATATTTTAGCGTTCTAGCAATTTGGATATTTTAGTCCTAGCAATTTGGATATTTTTTAGTAGTTCTAGCAATTTGGATATTTTGGATATTTTAGTAGTTCTAGCAATTTGGATATTTTAGTAGTTCTAGCAATTTGGATATTTTAGTAGTTCCTAGCAATTTGGATATTTTAGTAGTTCCATAGCAATTTGGATATTTTAGTAGTTCTAGCAATTTGGATATTTTAGTAGTTCTAGCAATTTGGATTTTATTTTATTTGGTAGTAGTTCCATAGCAATTTGGATATTTTAGTTTTTAGCAAGATATTTTAGTTTTCCATAGCAATTTGGATATTTTAGTAGTTCTAGCAATTTGGATATTTTTTAGTTCTAGCAATTTGGATATTTTAGTAGTTCTAGCAATTTGGATATTTTAGTAGTTCTAGCAATTTGGATATAGTTCCATAGCAATTTAGATATTTTAGTAGTTCTAGCAATTTGGATATTTTAGTAGTTCCATCTAGCAATTTGGATATTTTAGTAGTTCCATAGCAATTTGGATATTTTAGTAGTTCCATAGCAATTTGGATATTTTAGTAGTTCCATAGCAATTTGGATATTTTAGTAGTTCCATAGCAATTTGGATATTTTAGTAGTTCCATAGCAATTTGGATATTTTAGTAGTTCCATAGCAATTTGGTTCAAGGATTGTAGAGTAAGTAGTATGTATGATAGCATAACCCAGACATCTCAGGTTGTTTCATAGAAGTCAATGTTTGTAACTAACTTGTCTGACAATTTAGATATTTTAGTAGTTCTACACTACGTGTATGTATGTATTTTGGCAATTTGGATATTTTGTAGTTCCATAGCAATTTGGATATTTTAGTAGTTCATTTTAACCCAATCCAGTTTGGAATGTCAATTAATTCAATTTTATTTGTTATGCTAACAATTTGGATATTTTTTGCCAGTGTTCTTATCACCAGATTTGCAATCTCAACAATGCTCCCTCTTAGCATCAAATTGTTACAATTGGTGTTGGCACTTTCAACAATGCTCCCTCTTAGCATCAAATTGTTACAATTGGTGTTGGCACTTTCAACAATGCTCCTCTTAGCATCAAATTGTTACAATTGGTGTTAGCACTTTCAACAATGCTCCCTCTTAGCATCAAATTGTTACAATTGGTGTTGACACTTTCAACAATGCTCCCTCTTAGCATCAAATTGTTACAATTGGTGTTGACACTTTCAACAATGCTCCCTCTTAGCATCAAATTGTTACAATTGGTGTTGGCACTTTCAACAATGCTCCCTCTTAGCATCAAATTGTTACAATTGGTGTTACACTTTCAACAACTTAGCATCAAATTGTTACAATTGGTGTTGACACTTTCAACAATGCTCCTCTTAGCATCAAATTGTTACAAACTTTCAACAATGCTCCTCTTAGCATCAAATTGTTACAATTGGTGTTGGCACTTTCAACAATGCTCCCTCTTAGCATCAAATTGTTAAACAAACAAACACAAATTGTTACAAACATGACACTACTTGTTGCCAAACTAAAAATAGATTCTGCTGTGACAGTTAACAACCTTCTAAGCACGATCTGAGCAAGTTCAAGCATTAAGAAAAAAATATAACACTTCTTCTTACTATGTCTTCTTACTCAGAATGTGCCTCTGGATTTGTTAATTTCTCACATAAACAAACAAACACAAGAACATTAGCTCCAGAACAACAAATACATATTATGATATAAAAACAAGCAACTCCCCCCCCCCCCCAACTTTAACTTTACCCTTCCCTTAAAGTACAGGTGAACCCCCCCCCCTCTCTCCAACAACATGAACAAAACAAAAAAGAGCAAAAACATGTACACCCACACATACACACACACACAAATGAAAACACAAGAACAAAAATCACCAAAAACAACAAATACCTCAAAGTATAGGACAATAGACAATTTATGAAATATTAAAAATGGGGCTATTGTTGTTTACAACCTGTGTTTTTTTATAACAATATCTAAACAATCTACAGTGTCAGATGTGTTGTAATGACTAACAATTATCATAAATTGCCTATGTGTGCATATTGCCATCAAAAGAAACTGAAGTTTATCCTCATTATTGACAAGAAGATTGAGATAATGAAATCTGTGTTGAAATGTTGAGTGCAATGCCATTGTTAGTCGGATTTCACATCAGTTGAAATCATCTTTCTTCTTTGTTCTTCTTCAAACACAGTATTTAAAGAAATAAAAATGAAAAAAAGAATGACCATTATTCTCACACCAAGGGTTTAAGATCAAAGTGTAAGCCCTCCGATCACAGTTTAACTGATGCAAGGAGAAAATGCATTGGTTTATGGGTAAAACAGTGTTTTGAAATCATCATTATCATCATCATCATGTCCATTAAGATGCTGCCCATGATGCAAACGTTGATATTGTTGGACGACATCAATCACAGTCCTAAACCATTATAGGCTCGCCATTAAGTGTGTCTTGCAATGTCAAAAGTGATAAACTGTTGATTGCCTTGTTCTGTGCATGATTCCAATCAACGACAGTCTTTGGGAAAAGAGTTGTTTTTGTAAATGTTCGTACGTGTGCAGGGTGTGATGAATTTATTGCAGTGGTGATTTTGGACGGAATATCTCTTTGACTGGTTATTTAATGTTTTTTAGTGTGTTTTTATCTGTGTTTGTCTGTTTGTATGAGAGGGGAAGAGGTTCCTTTCACTGATCTTGACTGTGTTCATTACCCTTTGTGTCTGGTTGTGCGTGGTTTTCCTTATCTACATTAGCTGCTTGACTTCAGTAGGTTTGCTCATCTTTAGCACACCAGAGCAAAACTGAGACAGGCTGAAAAAAGACTGTCAGATGTTGGGTTGATCAAGAGGCAAGAGAAACTTGACAATGTAATTCATCACTGAGAGATAATATATATGTGTTATGAGGGTTTCATTCATATTGTGAGATAAAATCCAATGGCTCATCCTTTGTCAAACATGTGTATTACTGGTGTCATTATTTAAATATCCTTGATATTCTGCTTACTGCTTTGTATGTGACCCCACCCTATCTGTATCTGTAGCTTTATGGTATACAATCCCTACTAGGATTTAATACAATGGGAGTGAGAGAGTTGGTCGGTTCAATTACTCATTTAGATTGTGGTTTAGTGTTTTAATCTTGTTGTTGGCTAAATAACGTTGTTTTGAACCTGTTGACTGTTGGTTGGCGTACGATGTCTTCATCTATGTTTTTCCAGTTTATGGCGCTTTGTACAAAAAAAGGAGCCATACGTCTTTTCCGTTATATTTCATAATTATAACAAGTGTTGAACAAAGAGAGGTACCGCTTTTAGGACTTTGCGATGAAGCATTATAATCATTCCACTCTCACTCTGCAGAGTTTCAAATTGTTAAATCTTTCTTAATGTTTGTAATGTTGTCAAATACCTAGGAAGCAGAACATCTTTTAGTCTTCAGTGATATCTACGACCTACCACAGGTGTCATGTGCCACATACGTCAAAGTGATACATGTGACTAATTTCATTCAGTGTGTTCTGTTGCAAGACATGTGTAGACAATTGCAGTTTGAAAATCTTTACAAATGTATGATTTATCACAGACATTACATTTCTATACAACTGGGTTTTTTTGGTTCATACTATGTCTCATTAAAATGCATAGTATCCTCATTATGTATTTATTTCGTAAGGGATATGGATTGTGTCTAAAGGATTTGTACTGTACCATCATTGTCAGCATCAAAGCTTCATCTTCACACGTCGTTCCCATAATTTTTGTTCCAATTTTATTTTTGTTTTTAACTTTGATGATCTCCTTTATTTGGATGCGTACAGGTTCCAACCAATGTAGCCAAGACAACGGAGGTTGCCAGGACCTTTGTTTCTACCGAGGTAACGGCCGTGTGAATTGTGCTTGTTCTCATGGCAAGTTAAAGGCTGATGGCAAATCTTGTGGTGGTAAGTTCTTGATCACGATTAGTTTTCTTCTGCTCTTGTTCTAGATTCATGTAGTGATTGAATGCATGGCTGTCATAGACAGAGTAGTGGCGTCGGTGGGCGAGTGGTTAGGCTGTCAGACTTTCGGATCATGAGGTCCTAGGTTTGAATCTATGCACAGATAGGCTTGACGTTGTGTTCCTTGGGAATGAGCTGGCAGTTTTGCGGGGCTACTGGTAGATCCCATTTCTTTCCTTTGACTCTTCTGCTTCTCTTTTATCTTGATGTTTCCTCTTTATTCACTCTGAGATCACCACAATGGTGGACGGGGTAAATTTCAATTAAAGAAACAAACAAAAACCTTTGGAAAGGTGCTTGACACACATTCTCCCCACTCAACTCAGGAGCAAGTGGGTATAAGCAATAGCTTAGGAGTAAAACACCTGCGTCAGACTAGTGTCTAGTCCAGAAGGTGATGGTTATCACCTGTTCCACTTCAAGCTACAGAAACTGGGATGCGCTCCAGCTTTATCGGCCGTAATGGCCTTGAAGGAATTTTACTTCCTATTTACTGTTTTGTATTGTCCATGTCCACGGTGACTAGCCGTAGGTTTGTCTGATGGTCAAAATGAAATGTATCCTATGAATCATGTTTGTGGCAGTCTTTGTACTTGTTGGGTTTTTCGTTCCTTTGAGTTATCTTGATCGCCATCAACGGAATTTGGTTCGATTGAGTTCAAAGAACCCTTGAAACGGCTACCGGTTATGCCTGCATAACCCCAGTTGGCAGAAACCAGTTGCGGATACCTGCGGCTCAATTTCATGGCGATCAAGGGACCCCATTTATATATTGGATATAGAGGAGCCCCCTCCCCTTTCATTGCCAAGGCTCTCTTTGCCCCATCGCTGAGGCAGCTTTGCCTTCATGTAAGAGAGGAGGCGGTTGGTTACAACATGCTTGCACTGATTACGGTAAGACAAAGGTCAAAGCATTGCGGGACAAATGAACCCCCGGCATATGGAGTAATAAAGGATCAAAGTATTTCCTTGTGTGTTACTTTAAAGCTGGCACACTAATCTATATCTAATGGAGACTTTGGTCAGACGTAGGAACTGGTTATTTGCTATGGAATGATGACAACCACAGACTGTTAGTGAGGATGTTGAGTACAAATGTTATGGTATCGGTTTTATCGCTCTGTGTAAGAAAATTTGTATAGATGTAGCAGTATTATTTCTAACACTTTGGGCCGTTGACATTATCCAATTAAGATGTTTGTGTTTATCTTCATGCCATAGGAATGTGATTCCCAATAGTGAAGTCACAAATCAACTTATGTGTGAAGTACATCTCCGGTCTTTGTTGGGGTGAACTGCTTATATCATTGTAACTGCTTTTGGATTAAATGTGTTTGCTTGTAAAGAAATCCAAAACACCAATTTTTTTATAAAGTGAAGTCATTTGGCTCGGCATGATTTTATGTCCCTTGGAAAGACAATTACACTTTGTCTCACTTCAACCAGGTGCAAATGGGAAATAGGTGTTACCTTCCTTTGTGAGCATCTAAGCCTGGAAAGAAGTTTACTTTTTATTTTGATCCACATTAAGGACAATACTGTTCTACAGAGAGTTATCGTCTCTTAGTGCACTCACTTTCTCAGTACTCAATGCTCAGAACTTTTTTTTTTTTAAAACATTTATTCTAGTAACTGTTATAAATTGTATCATGATCATAAAATAAAGTAAGACCCATACTCAGAGTTAAGCGTGGGGTGATCAGGATTAGAGTCCTGATTTCTCTAGGGCATACGGCATAGTGTGGTAGTTTTCCATTGCTTATCACACCACCTTTACTTTTGCTAAGTCTGAATAGACCTAGCCACCCATTTCGATGCTGGGTCGCGTGACAGGAAGGCCAGAAAAATTTGCCACTCCTGACTAAGCTGCAGGCGTCTCATCATGACAAAAATGGGTTATAAGTGTATAAATTGCTAATTAATATTTTTGCCTTTATTCTTCTTTTCTTTTCTTTTTTTACCAGAATTTGACGCATTCCTCCTATATTCTGAAATAACCTCCCTGAAGAGTCTGCGTCTTTTTAATACCACGGATCTCAACCCACCACGCAAAACAATCCAGGATCCAAAACACATGCAGAATGTGATTGGCCTGGCTTTCGACCATGTCAAGGAGACGGTTTTCTTCACAGACATCCAACAAGGAAATATTCAGTCCGTGTTTTTTAATGGCACAGGATTTAAAGTTATATTGTCAGGTGTGTGGCTTTTTAACATGAAGAAACACTGTATCAGGTAACCTAATGAATTACAAGAAAATTTATTGGGTTCTTTTAAATAATTGAATGAAAGTAAAGAAAAAAAGTAAAATTGGAATGTCATGCAAAGACAGTTTGAAAAGATCAACATTTTATGCACGTGTAAAACATAAAAAATGCAAGTATCTTTAACACATCTTTTTGCATTGCAACAACTTTTTAACTGGGATAAATTCTTATTTGAGGACCATTTGTAGATGGAAAAGATTTCTTGACTTGATGTAAGTCCTATACTCAGAGTTGAGCTTCGCGTAATCAGAAGTAGAGAGTACTGATTTTTCTAGGTGTACGGCATAATATTCCATATTCATAGATACACCATCTTCTTTTTCTATTATTTCACCCCCTATGTAGGCATTTGTGTAAGCAAAACTTTTATCTCATAACTTCTTCTTGATATTCTTCTTCGTCTTCTTCTTCTTCTTTCAGCTTGTCCCGCTGTAATGGATGCTATTTCTCCATAGAACTCAGTCTATTGCATCAGTCTTATTCACTCCAATTTCTCTCACATTTGCATATATAAATAATATATGCAATCCGTCCATCTTCATTTTGGTTCTCCTTTTTTGTCTTCTTTTGCCTGGTTATTCCTTCTCCTTTTTTGTCTTCTTTTGCCTGGTAATTCCATCTCCTTTTTGTCTTCTTTTGCCTGGTAATTCCATCTCCTTTTTTGTCTTCTTTTGCCTGGTAATTCCATCTCCTTTTTTGTCTTCTTTTGCCTGGTAATTCCATCTCTTCTTTTGCCTGGTAATCATCTCCTGTCTTCTTTTGCCTTATAATTCCATCTCCTTTTTGTCTTCTTTTTGCATGGTAATTCCATCTCCTTTTTACCCAGATACTTCTTATCCCTTTTCTTCACTGGGCCAAACCACCGCAGTCTATAGTCACATTTTTTGAATGCTATTAGTTCCATCTCTAGATGTTTGCAGATGTTCTCATTTCTTTGGTTGTTTTTCCTTATGAGACCACGAGTCCAACGCAGCATCCTAATATCAGTTACCTCCAACTCCATTTCCGGCTTCTTGGTCAGTGGCTATACAGCATTTATAAACCATACAGAATTAGCTGTATAAACCATACAGAATTAGCTGTATAAACCATACAGCATAGCTGTATAAACCATACGGCATAGCTGTATAAACCATACGGCATAGCTGTATAAACCATGTGGCATAGCTGTATAAACCATACGGCATAGCTGTATAAACCATACGGCATACCTGTATAAACCATACAGAATTAGCTGTATAAACCATACAGCATAGCTGTATAAACCATACAGAATTAGCTGTATAAACCATACAGAATTAGCTGTATAAACCATACAGAATTAGCTGTATAAACCATACAGAATTAGCTGTATAAACCATACAGCATAGCTGTATAAACCATACAGAATTAGCTGTATAAACCATACAGAATTAGCTGTATAAACCATACAGCATAGCTGTATAAACCATACAGAATTAGCTGTATAAACCATACAGAATTAGCTGTATAAACCATACAGCATAGCTGTATAAACCATACAGCATAGCTGTATAAACCATACAGAATTACTTGTATAAACCATACAGCATCGCTGTATAAACCATACAGTATAGCTGTATAAACCATACAGCATAGCTGTATAAACCATACAGCATAGCTGTATAAACCATACAGCATAGCTGTATAAACCATACGGCACAGCTGTATAAACCATACGGCATAGCTGTATAAACCATGTGGCATAGCTGTATAAACCATACGGCATAGCTGTATAAACCATACGGCATACCTGTATAAACCATACAGAATTAGCTGTATAAACCAGCATAGCTGTATAAACCACAGAATTAGCTGTATAAACCATACGGAATTAGCTGTATAAACCATACAGAATTAGCTGTATAAACCATACAGAATTAGCTGTATAAACCATACAGAATTAGCTGTATAAACAGAATTAGCTGTATAAACCATACAGCTGTATAAACCATACAGAATTAGCTGTATAAACCATACAGAATTAGCTGTATAAACCATACAGCATAGCTGTATAAACCATACAGAATTAGCTGTATAAACCATACAGAATTAGCTGTATAAACCATACAGCTTAGCTGTATAAACCATACAGCATAGCTGTATAAACCATACAGAATTACTTGTATAAACCATACAGCATCGCTGTATAAACCATACAGTATAGCTGTATAAACCATACAGCATAGCTGTATAAACCATACAGCATAGCTGTATAAACCATACAGCATAGCTGTATAAACCATACGGCATAGCTGTATAAACCATACGGCATAGCTGTATAAACCATATGGCATAGCTGTATAAACTATACGGCATAGCTGTATAAACCATACGGCATAGCTGTATAAACCATACGGCATAGCTGTATAAAAACGGCATAGCTGTATAAACCATACGGCATAGCTATATAAACCATACAGCATAGCTGTATAAACCATATGGCATAGATGTATAAACCATACGGCATAGCTGTATAAACCATACAGCATAGCTGTATAAATCATACAGAATTAGCTGTATAAACCATACAGAATTAGCTGTATAAACCATACGGCATAGCTGTATAAACCATACGGCACAGCTGTATAAACCATACGGCATAGCTGTATAAACCATATGGCATAGCTGTATAAACCATACGGCATAGCTGTATAAACCATACGGCATACCTGTATAAACCATACAGAATTAGCTGTATAAACCATAGCTGTATAAACCATACAGAATTAGCTGTATAAACCATACAGAATTAGCTGTATAAACCATACAGAATTAGCTGTATAAACCATACAGAATTAGCTGTATAAACCGTATAAGCCTAGCTGTATGACATAGCCTATAGAATGGTTATTGCACTTTATGTCAAGTGCCATGCACCAATTGAATGGATCCAAGTAGGAGCCTTTTGCCACCATAAGCTGTGTGCTGCTATCACAAAGTCTTAAAAATCAAGTCTGTCTGTTGCATTGGCTCTGCTGCGTTCATCCCCATTCTCTTCAGCCATGAGTGTGGTATATTTTTGTTATAAAGTAATCAAGAAGCATAAATGGCTATCTTGTTGATAAATTGGCATTTGGTTTAGGCTATTTCACAAAAAACAAATAGGAAAATGAGATAGTCATTCACTCTTTTGATTTACCCATTATTTTTGTGTAAGTATTTCAGTTTTAAGTTATACCTGTATTGCATTTGAGGAGCTTTATTGCCGAGTGTTAAGAGCAACAGACCACAAGTGTCATACAAAATTTTGTTTAAGAATGGATTTTGACCTACTTTATATTGGTACTCTTGGGACAGGTGCTTTCTAATATGATGCTCTTTCATTTTATGGAGGAAAAGTGCCTTGTTAGCAAAAAGAAAGATATATACTGTTAAAAATAGTAGTCATGTCATGATGTTCATTCTCCTCATTCTTTGTCCTACTTAGGTGTTGGCTCAGTACTGTTAAAAATAGTAGTCATGTCATGATGTTCATTCTCCTCATTCTTTGTCCTACTCAGGTGTTGGCTCAGCCGAGGTTTGGCCTTTGAGCCAATAAGTCGTTATCTATACTGGACCAGTTACTCTGGATCCAATATAAACCGCATCAACTTTTTAGAAAATGGAAATGTGTCCACGGAAAGGATTAAACAACTAAATTCCTATGATCATCCAAGGGACATCGTTCTCAATGTTTGCGTTAAGTAAGTTTTCAGCTGTTTGCCAACTCATTTATTTCCACTCTGATGTGTGTTATGCTCTGCCCCTTTCTCTAGGCTATATTTTCATTATCATTGTATTAGAAAGCACAAACCACTACTTATATATATAAATCCCTTTCATTTCTTAACTCTTTGATAATGGTTGAACAGTAGTTACCGCCGGAATGCCCGTCGCCTTAATGCCCGTTTCTCCTAAATGCCAGCGATCTCAGTGAAACTGATGTTTTTATCTCTATAAATTGCCCATCTAAATACCCATTTCAAAACCAAGATTTTCCCTTAAATGCCCGATCTCAACGGCAACTGCAGGTATTATCTTCTCCGAATTATCATAAAGTACATCCAAAATTGATTAAACAGTCTTTTTTCTTCTATTTTGATGTAATCCCATTGCTTATATGGCTAATTTTGTTCCGTCGGATCACTTGTTTGTCATCAGGCAAATAGAATTGAACAGTCTTCCAGGTTCCGCCCACGTTTCTTCCCTTGATGTCATAAGTTGCACGAAATTACTTGACATTTTTAATTGACTGGGCACACAGGGTGTGTGAATGGTTTTATCGGTCCCTGTCAGGCATTGGCCGTATCCAATGTGCCATCAGGTCTCCGTGGTGAACAATGGTCAACCCGCCCACAGCTCATCACCTAAATGTTAAAGAACCTAATGGTTTTCATATGTCCCTATTACTCACAATTAATTTTCTGTAAAACTGAGGACTCTTCTAAAACAAACGACCTCGTTATGAATCTTTATCCTTGCCTGTCCATTTATCACCCCTATTTTTGTCTGACTGATTTTCCAATAAATATCTGTTTCACCTAAATGCCCGTTTTCTCTTCTTCCCAAGCACTGGGCATTTAGGCGGAAGCTGCTGTACTACGCTTAAATCTAATGTAGAGAAGAGAGCTAAGTGAAATAGCTTAGGGCATCCTCTTAAATTTGTTCCTATAATTCTGTCAAACCCTTGTAGTAAGCTGCTGAACAGCAAATCTTTTTATCCAAAAACTATTGTACTGTGCAAAGATAGAGTAGAGTGGAACCTCTCTAATCGGGACCCGAGGGGATTTGAAACCCGGCCAATCGGAAAAAATGGTAGGGAACAGAATTTTTTCTATATATTTTACCTCTCTAAATGGGAAAGGTTCTCGGTTAATTGGGATACATTTTTTGCGGGCTTGCATTGATTATCATCACCATTTTCACCATAATTGTATATTCCAACACACACTTGTTGTCCAAATTTGGTTTTGGTGTTAGTATAACATCAATTGTTACACCTGCATAAGTGCTACGCGTGTTACACATTACATGTTTTGTATCTGATGTGGTACATGCCACTTCACGGCGACCATAAGCCAGAGACCCATTACGAAGGTGTGAAATCAAGCATCGAGCAAGACCTTGCTTGTCCAACTAGCAATACAGTACGGTGTTGACATTTAGAAAGCAGACTCGTGCACTCATAGTCTTTCATTGCCCACTGAACCTGTCACAAGGGTGGATACGCGAGGAGATTTAACGATCCATCATGCATTCATGATTACGTGTCTTATCTATCTACCATCTGTGAAGCTCGACTGTGAGTGACATCATTGATGAATGCCATCTCTGTTTTGATCAACTGGCCCTGTGGCTGCTGGGTTTTTTTGTTCTGTATTTTACGACTCATAGAAGGGCTAAGGAATTTAAAACTGTTGAGGAACAAATAAAAAGTTCTCAGTCAGACAGACTCCACTGTACTGTACATTGCTGAAACCATAATTTACAGGAAAATGGGCGAGAACAGGCTACTAGTATTCAATATTTTACCATTTTACCATGGCACAGAAGTGTGGCTAAGCTAGAAATATCAGTGTAAGGACGTGCTGACTTTTAATGTTTTAATGTAAATTATGATCACATTTTCTCATCTTTGCTTTGCCAGGCGTATCTTTTGGACCAATTGGAGTGATCGACAGCCATCTATCCAAGCCATAAGTTACAAAAATGGAGGCAAGTCAGTGAGCGACTTCACGTATCTGGAGAACATCGTCAGCACCAACATCCAAACACCCAACGGTCTGACCATAGACCACAAAGCTCAGCGCCTGTACTGGTCAGACGCTGCTCTAAACAAGATAGAACGCTGCAATATGGATGGTAGCAACAGGAGGGTGAGTTGTGTAAAAAGTTCCTTCAAGGCCATTATGGCCCATAGAGCCAGACCTTATCCCGGTTCCTACAGCGTAAAGCGGAACAGATGATAATAATCACCTCCGGGGTCGGATGGGGAAAGTATGTGTAATTGTCTTTCCCAAACACAAAGCTGAACTTAGCTTTGCTAGTATTTGAAACTGAGACCTCGTGACCTCAAGGCCGACAGCCTAACCACCATAAAAGGAAAACGTTAAATTAGCTAAGCAACCTTTTCTGAAAGCACTATGATCTTTGCATGCCCGTTTCCATGCTAGGAAAAGAAAACACAAATTGGCCAAGCTGTCATTTCTCCAAACTTGTCGCTATGCAGTCTCTACTGTTACTCATTCAATGCAATATTTCTCCAGGTTATCGTCAGTGCTTTACCTCAGCACTCTTTCGGCCTGGCAGTCTATGGCGACTTCCTCTACTGGACTGACTGGCTGCTGCGAGCAGTCATCAGGGTCAACAAGTACACTGGAGGTGACCTGACCTGGCTGAAGAAAAACATCAACAGACAGCCCATGGACATCATCGCGATAGCCAAAGATTCGGATGATTGTAAGGAGTATGATAACGATGATAGGGATTATAAGCTGACTACGCATTACAGGATTTGTATATAGGAGTGTCAACTGTATTTTGGTTAATTTTGCTTGTTTGGGGGTGACTTGTTTATTTTCTGTCTGTAACCTATCCTTCTCATTGCTATTTTCACTCAATTCACCCTGAGAACGCCACACATGCTGGATGAGGTAAATTTCAATGAAGCAAACAAACAAGTCCTTTAAATAGTGTTCTTCCCTTCTTTGCCCAATGAATAAGTAAAAGTCAATTTGGTATAAAAGAATGTTCGCATAGAAATTGAATTGTGGTCTGGAAATTGTAGATAAGTGCCTGAATTATAGTTTGTACAACAATTGATCTTAGGTATGCTAAAATCCCAATTGATCTTAGGTATGCTAAAATCATTTTAAGCTAGTCATTTTAGAGAAAGTCATTTTAGAGAAAGTCATTTTAGAGAAAGTCATTTTAGAGAAAGTCATTTTAGAGAAAGTCATTTTAGAGAAAGTCATTTTAGAAAGAGAAAGTCATTTGAAAGTCATTTTAGAAAGTTTTAGGAGAAAGTCATTTTAGAGAAAGTCATTTTAGAGAAAGTCATTTTAGAAAGGTGAAACCCTTGGAGGTTCAGTTTTCACATGTTGTACAAGGAAATTTCTTTCCTGTTTAAGAAGCTGTGTAAATGAATTTCTTCCCATTGTCAAGTGCCGTAGCATTTTTTTTTTTTTTATAAAGTTTATAAATAAACGTTGACTGGCCCCAAAAGGTGTCATACCTGGCATTCCAATTTGTTTAGAGAAAGGAACATAGCATTGGGCTTACGCTCGATGCAACAGAAGTCACCCATGTTGGCTAAAAGAGCAAATAAGGTAAAAATACCTTTTTTTAACGAAATGCCTGAAGGGGAGCTCAAACCTAGTGCCTCTGGGCGACAGTGCAATACCTTTAACCACTCAGCCATCTCTTCCCTTTAGTCACATCCCTTAGTCACTCTTAATAATTTATGAATTACAATAGATAAACACTCCATTTTGAGAGACATGGCAAACACATGATCTTTTGGGATTAACCTTTCGTCTAGCAACAAACAAGAGAGTACCACGTATGATTTGCTCTGTTAAAAATCATGATGATTATTTGTTTCTACCAGAAGAGAAGAAGAAACATTGTAAGCATTATATAATTGTTTGGGATTTTTAAAAAACAAATTGTGTCTAAGTAGACCAACGTTATGAGCCTTTACTCTGACATTTTCCTTTTGCTCATCAGGCACAGTCAATGCCTGTCACAACAATGCTTTTGGCTGTTCTGACATTTGCCTCACCAATGAGAAGGGAGAGCCTCAATGTGAATGTAGATCAGGTTACAGATTGTTGTCCGATGGCAAAAGATGTATAGGTAAGTGGTGGCTCATATTATGTGTAACTTGAAAACAATGATATTTCCTTTCTTTTCCTTCAAGGCCACTACGCCCATAGAGCTGGAGCTTGTCCGGGTTTCTTAAGCTTGAAGTGGAACAGGTAATGGCAATCACCTCCTGGACGTGACGCTAGTCTGATGCTGTGGAGATAATGTGACTTCATACCATGAAGGCATGGTTTTCAATTGTAGTTTGGTGATGACTCTATATTGAGTCATTGACAAAGGCACTTTACATATTTTTCTCACATCATCCAAGTGCAAATGGGTACCAACTAAGATGGGTGGTAAAGCCTGCTGCCAATTAATCCAAAGGGTGATCTTATATTGCCCTTTCCATTTTTATGCTATAATTATTGGGATATGCTCAGGCTCTTTTGGCCTTGTTTTTTAGTACATCTACCCCCTGTCGGAGACAAACAATAACAAAAGGAGGTCCCATGCACAGATCACAACACTGTGTGCCTGTTAAAGATCCCTTGGCTGTTTACATGGCAAAATTAACTACCAAAAACCCAGAGATCACCTAGTTGTGGATGTGGGTAAAATCAAATCAAATCAAATCAAATCTCATCTCTCCTTTCATAACTTTTATCAATGATTTCTTTCAATACTAAACAGTTGCATCGCTCAAAGATTGTGAGGAAACAGATTTCATTTGTGAAGACCGCTGGCTCTGCGTTTCATTTAACAAAACGTGCAATGGGGTTCCTGATTGCTTGGATGCTAGTGATGAATCTCTGTCCTATTGCAGTAAGTGCAGAAACATACTTTTTCCAGTGTGAGACAGTGAGACAGTAAACAGATTTTGTTTTTGTATCTCCATCAAACCTTATCTTCTCTAACTTCCTCTTTTACATTACGCCCATCTTTTAAAACTGAAATAAAATCCATTTATTTCCTATGCAATAAGTGAATAAGACTATTGTAAACTGAGCACAGACATTGAAAATCTCCACTTATCTACCTACATTCATGTACTTTTCTATGTTCTTTACAACCGAGTCAATTGTTCTATTTTTTCACTCCCTTACCCATTCCCCTTTATGTATGTTTTCTAGTTATATTTGAATGTTTAAATACAAATTTTGATCGTAACTTTGGCAGTAAAATTGTATGTAACCAAGTCAATTTTCTCATATGAGATCAATAAAATTATCTTATCTTTTCTATCTTTTTGTTTCTTGATTTTCCTCTGTAGTAAAAATGTTTTGCCCTTGCCACAGGAGTTTGTTCTCAACTGTCCTTTCTTTTGCTATATTTCTCACCTTTTTCAAATCTATCTGTCTGTTTCTCTTCATCTGTGTCTGTCTTGTCTGCCTCGATATTTGCGTGTCTGTCCATTCCTTTTCCCTCTCTATCTTCTCCCCCTCTCTATCTGCGTGTGTGTGCATCTCTCTCTCTCTCTCTCTCTCTCTCTCTCTCTCTCTCTCTCTCTCTCTCTCTCTCTCTCTCTCTCTCTCTCTCTCTCTCTCCCTCTCTCTCTCTCTCTCTCTCTCTCTCTCTCTCTCTCTCTCTCCCTCCCTCTCCTCCCTCCTCTCTCTCTCTCTCTCTCTCTCTCTCTCTCTCTCTCTCTCTCTCTCTCTCTCTCTCTACGCATTTTTCCCTACTAGGCAGTTTTTTTTGTTTCATCCTAGATTTCAATCCCCATTTTTCTTATTTCGTACACCTTCCAGATGCCAGACAATGCCCTCCGACCTTCTTCAAATGTGAGCACAGCAGCCGCTGCAATCACTAAAGAACACGTGTGTAATGGCCATGAGGACTGCGAAGACGGTTCGGACGAAGTGCTTTGCCCATGTGCTGACAATGAGTTTCAATGTGACAACGGCATGTGTATTCTACAGAAATATCGCTGTGACTATGACAGTGATTGTAAAGATCACTCTGATGAAATTGGTTGTGGTGCGTGTTTGAACTGGGATTTTTATCTTTGCTTGAAGCTTTCTTGTTTCTTTTGTTGACTAAAAATGTAGATATTTACACATTATTTGTATCTATATAATATGTGTATGTGTGTGTGTGTGTAATTCATATCTATGAACTCTCCATTCCTTGCTACAGATATTTTTAAGTACTATGGATTCATTGATAATGTAGCCCTTTTATATCAGAGATCAAATAGAGGACTAAATGGTTTGAAGTGTAATTAAGATGCATGAGGTCCATCCATATTGGGCCATTTGTCCACACTTTCCTTTAAATGTAATCCATGCAGTAAGACAAAGAGAAACAAAATTAATTCGACTTAAGCAAGCAAAGGGATCAATATTTCTTATTCAGACTTGATCCTTGCCTACAGGAAATTATTTGACATGGTTGTTTTTGCTGTCATTCGGTGTGTTCCTAGTATGGATCTCAGTACCATTGGCAGCCTGGTGGGTTAGCCACCAAACTTTGGATTTTGAGGTTCTGAGTTCAATTCCTGGCAGGACTAAGTCCAACCATGTGTTGTATGTATTCCTTGAGAAAGACACTGCGATTCAACACAGATCCCCCTACTTGCCCCTTGTAAAAATGAGTGCCAGCATGACAAAGAGAAGCAAAACTTGTGAAAGACCAATACATTTTTTTTGTAGGAGGCAATGCGTCATCACCTGTTTTACTTCACATGCTGTAGGAACCAGGATAATTCCTGGCTCCTTGGACTGTTGTGGTTGTGAAGGATCTTCTTTTTTCCCAGTGTTCTATTGAGTGTCAAATGAGTTTCCGAGGCTTCAATATTTAAAATAATGTCACTGAAAGTAGAGGGAATAAAATAATCGTTGATCTTGCTTTCATCTTTCATTGCTTGTTGAAATGCTTTCTATATTTTTTTTGTTCAATGTAAGATCATTTTTAAAATTTAACTTTTGGTTTTCATATCGTTTTCGTTTGCTAGCCCAAAGTAAATGTGACGAGATGACGATTCCAGGCATGACAGACCTTGTCTTGGTTCCTTGTAACACCACTTCCATCTGCATCTCACCAAGCTGGATTTGTGATGGCAGTAACGACTGCTGGGACAACAATGATGAAGCAAATTGCGACTCTATTGGTGAGCTAATCTCTTCACTGGTGATATATATATATATATATATATATATATATATATATATATATATATATATATATATATATATATATATATATATAGAGAGAGAGAGAGAGAGAGAGAGAGAGAGAGAGAGAAGAGAAGAAGAAAGAGAGAGAGAGAGAAAGAAGAGAGAGAGAGAAGAAGAAGAAGAGAGGAGGAGGGAGGAGAGGAGAGAGGAGAGAGAGAAGGAGACAGACAGACAGACAGGACAAAATATAGAGATATATAGAGAGAGAGAGAGAGAGAGAGAGAGAGAGAAACAGACAGACAGACAGACAGACAAATATATATATATATATATATATATATATATATATATATATATATATATATATATATATATATATATATATATATATATATATATATATAGAGAGAGAGAGAGAGAGAGAGAGAGAGAGAGAGAGAGAGAGAGAGAGAGAGAGAGAGAGAGACACACACACACACACACACACACCAGCAGACAGACAGTCAGAGACGGGCAGACAGATATGCACTGCATAGACACAAAAAAATATGAGTATGGAAAATTACAAATTTTAATAGTATTCACATTCACCATATTCATTGAGACATTTGCTCTTGCCTAACCAGATTATGAAGACTGCCCTGAACATGCTTTCAAATGTGACAATGGAAACTGTATCTTGCCTCAGTGGAAGTGTGACAAGCAGGCTGATTGTGCTGATGGGTCAGATGAAGTCAACTGTAGTAAGTAGCTCAAGTTTTAACTTTCCAATACCCGGGCCAATTTCCACGATGGTCAAGCTGTCCTTTGTTCGTCAGAGTTACTAAAACATCTAAATTCATCTTCACTGTAAGAACTAGCACTCTCTTTACTTGACCTATAAGGATCATCTTCATCATCGTCTTCACATGATCTAAACAATTCTGTCACTTTCTCAGCACTAAGCCTTTTTTGGGAGTCGCCTCCAGAATGGGCCGGCCTCATGAATAATTCTGAAAGCTTCAAAATTCAAGGTGGGGGGGGGGGGGGGGGGGAAGCCCTAATAAATCTGACTCTCACAACACCAATCTGTTACGAACGTACATTGTACCCATATAAAAGTACAGGGAGAAGCAGAAGCTTGATTTTGAGAAAATATAAATCTTGTTAAACGAGAGAAACATATTTAATGATAGATTGCATCAAGTGCTGCTTTGAATTAAATTTCTTCCTCAGTTTTAAACAAATTATAAATTTTCTTCTAAAGTAACCCCTGTTCGATATACATATAAAAGAAAAGGTCAAGCTTAAAAAAGAAGAAGAAAAAACACATTTATATTTAACTTTGTGATGTTGTAAAAAAGTGATGGGTAACCAGTGTCCAGGTAGTGTAGGTAGTGATCTTGTACAACTCTGTAGGCCTCTAAACCTACAAGGAAATTGACATGTCTTCTTTCTTAAATTGTCAAGCTGTCATGTTCAAGGAATACACTCAAACGTTTTCTCTTGTTTTTTTCTCTCCCCAGACTTTACGTGTAATGAAGACCGGCACATGTGTTCTGATTCTGTCTGTTTGCACAACAGTTTGGTCTGTGATGGACACCCCGATTGTCCAGATGGCTCTGACGAAGGAGATAAATGTGGTAAGTGGCCAGACAGGCATTTGTAATTCGGTCATCTTCAAAATTATTGTTATTGTTAATCGATGATTTTAAAGATTATTTATATCCAATAGTGTTTGAAGAAAACTGTAATTCAAAAATGTTATTTTGACTTGTGTGAAGGAATATTGCCTATAAGCATTTGAAAAAAATAAAAGTTTTAAAAAGATAGATTTATAGCCCTCATCCCCGCACATGTGCAGGCTCACTGACAGTACATCATTTATCACCCAGCAGGCCATTTCATTTAAAGTCCTTCTCAACTACCTTAGGGAGCATAAAGTAACACAGGCCTGTTAGGCATTTCGTACTTGCACTCTGACAATATCTCTAGTTATAGCTGGGTACTCATCCACACTTAGTCAAGTGAGGAAAGTAGAGTGAAGTACCACCTAAGAGTACAACGTTGTGAAAAAAACCCAACCTGTGTCAACCGTAGAGCTTGAACCAGTATTGTTGTCAGTACCAGCTCACAACACTACGGTGCAGCTACAACACCTCATAAAAGTGAGCCTGAATGTGATATTTTGTTTCACACCAATGGTCATTATTAGGAAGCATAAATGTATTGCCGGTTTCTATGTAGATATTCAGAATCATTTATTGAATATTGTTTTTTTCCTTGACACATCAAATTATTTTTTATTAGTCTCTTTGTCAACCTCAAGTTCAAACTTTTTTTTTAGATGTATTATTGACTTGTGGAGTGATTTACCAATAGGTGTAGTGTTTGAAAGACACAAAAATCCTAACAAAGGACACATGACAGGGAAATCAATGTTAGTTGCCATTATGTAAGGTAAATATTTTTAAGAAAGAAGAAAAGTTCCTTCAAGGCCTCTATGGCCCATAGAGCTGGAGCTTATCCCAGTTTTAATAGCATGAAGCTGAACAGGTGGTAATAATCACCTCCTGGATAGGATGCTAGTCTGATGCAGGTTTTTACTCCCAAGTTAGTGTTTGTACCCATTTGCACCTGGGTCCAGTGGGAAAAATGCGTGTTAGAGCTAGCTTTGCTAAAGATTCGAACCAAGCCTGGCAGCCTATCGCCTCAACCACTGACGCTAAGTAAGGTAAATACGCCAGAATGATATTGTTGTTTTTGTCACTCCGCTTGCCTTTAATGTCTTTTCACTATAAGATTAGTGTTCAAATCAAACCCTCTTCAAATCTTCCCGTTTGTGGTGCCTAGTAACTATATATGTTAAAACATATGTAAATGGACTGCCATTTGTTGGGAACTATAAGAGTTCACTTTATCAATATTTTTTTCATTTCTGCCTATCCCCTCACCCCCTCCCCTTCTTTCCTCACCCCTCCCCCTCTTCTCCCCACCTTCCCCTCTCTTCCTACACTCCCTTCCTCTCCACCCTCTCTCTCCTCCCACCCCCTCCTCTCTCCCCTCATCCTTCATGAACTAAACTAATTTTATTTTCTATGCTTGTTCTTACCCGAAACAGATATGAGAAATTGCACTGACGCCCAGTTTCGATGTCCCTCTGGACGTTGTATTCCAAGGGAGTGGCTGTGTGATGGGGATACAGACTGCCCCAATGGAGAGGATGAAAGAGTGGACTCGCCCGCTAATTGCAGTAAGGAAGTGACTAACCTCAGCCAGTCATAGGGAATGAGTCGACAGAAGGACGGATTATGATATGTGAAAAGAGATACACAGATAGACAGACAGACATGCTCGCACACACAGACACACAGACACACACACACACACACACATAAACAAATACACACACTCACATATAAATACACAAAGAGACAGGCAGACCGGCAGCCCTACAGGCTGAGATATGATTTCTATTATTCTATAAAAAGAGTCATATTTAATCATTACCCTGTAATTGTGATTTTTTTTGTTTTGTTTCCCCAGAATTATTTTTCAAGTGAAAATTAAAACAAAATGGCCCCAAACACTCCTCAAAGGAAGAGTATATTGTGAATGGGAAGCCGACTTCTTGCAACCAAATTACAAATAAAAGCCTTCTCGCCAATATTTCAATTCCATCCCATTTTTGTCTTGACAGCCGCAGTTTTGTGTGAAGAAAACCAAATGGCTTGCCTGAATCGCCGTTGTATTCGAGCAGACTTCAAGTGTGATGGGGAAAATGATTGCGGCGATAATTCGGATGAGCCAGATACATGTGGTAAGTGGTCATCACCACATTGCTGACTTTACATGAAATGCTGAAGTCTGGTCTGTAGTACTTCTTTTGCCTCTCATTCACATCTCAGTGCCTTGATCGAAGAAGAAGAGAGTTAAGGATTAATTTTCAGACTACATCTGTCCACATCTACACACCCACTGACTTTAAATCCCATGTCCCTCAGAAATCCATTTCAATGAGGCGTTTAGCTCCTACTGCCAATCTGTCCCATGATGCATTGCGTGATCTCCCAGATCGGTGGTAGCTCTTTTGTGTGGCTGATTTTTACTAGTGCTTTTTATTGTATAGTGACAGCAGAAGACATACGCGCTGACTTTAACACTTAAATGTTACCTTTCTAGACATGTGAATCAACATATATGACTAGATTTATTTAGATATACATCATAAAATTATGGGAAAATAGTTACTATGGCATCTTCGACATCCTATGCATGTCATTTCACAACTCATTCTTGCCAGTGCCAGCCGGGACAGCAGGCGCTAGATCTACTTATTCGTACTTGTATTTTCACCCTTTTGAACTTTAGAAATCTAGATTGCTCAAGTCCGACTATCTTGTGTTGCCATAGAATCTAATTAATAATTGAGATTTTTATATCACTCTTTTAAACAAAAATGCTATATCTCCCTGCGTCTAGATCTATTTACATTAGATTCTAGTTCTGAATGTAGATTTTGTTCTGTCCTAACGAACGAGTTGAAAAAAATAGGACACGAAAACAAGAAGAATCGATTTGGACTTGTAATAAGGTTGAGACATTTAATAATTTGTTAGAGAATTTGAGAATTGAAAACAGATTTCACAACTATAGTAAATTACATTTTATGAATATGCATCAAAATGTAAAACTTCAGGGACGTTTAGCCCGTTTCAGGTATTCCCGATTAGACCTCACGTAATTGGCCGTGGTAACACTTTTGCGTCGCCGCATTTCCTCAATGCAAAATCCTATAATACTTTCGCATAGAACATGAGGCTGTGCATCAATGTAACTCAGTGCAAACAGAGAAAATTGATAATTTATTAATCTTGTTAAGCACCAGTCAGTAAGTTATAAAAATATGAACACATAGAATGTTATGTACTACTACTCTTTCATTTCTAATTCTAGATCTAGTTTTGTCATTATCATTACCAGTGGTCATCCTGTTCCTTCTCCTTCTTCTTCTCTTATTATTAATAATAATCATTACTACAAATGTTGACATTATTATTTACAGTATTAGAATGATTATTAACAAGAGGTAAAATGGTAGTAGTAGTTATACTGCTTTTGTAATAACATTACTTTTTATGAATAGTGACATGAGGTACTCACTGCCCTTGTATTTTACTTTAATTAAATAAGGGCTTCAGGCTTCACACAAAAGAGCTACCACCGATCTGTTTTTACATGTTTCTCACCTTATTATTTCTCCATTAGTGAGATCCCCACATATAGATAGACAAGGTTAATTGTTATCGATCAGTGAGATCTATTGCCTAGCAATAATTCACACATGAATAACATGAGGATATAGAGTTTCTCTTAAGAGTGCAAAAAGTGACATTAGGCCCGGGTCTGTAACAGCATTTAGTAGAGTCTTCTCCCATTTTCCATATAGATGCTACTTCGGAAACATCTTTAGAATCGACTACATCAGTTGATTTTTATATAAAGCCTGAAAAGGTGACACCTACCTAGTCTTTAATATTGCTGTATCATTCTGAAGAAAGTTGAATTTTGTTTTTCTCAAAACATTTGATTTCTAGCATACAACGTTTTTAAAATCTTAAAATCTCAGAAAGTATTCATGCCAGAGTGTTGAAATTTGGTACACAACTAGACTAGTATTTGTTATTGGGAACATAGAGATTTTCACTGAAAAAAATTTTATTTTGATTTTCATATCTTTTTTGCACCTTTTAAAATCAAAATATTACAAAATTTAAAGTAATAGTTATTTTTTTAATAAAATACTGATTTTTTTCTTAAGAGTGCAAAAAGAATATATCTGAAAAGAATTTCACACTTTTTGAGATTTTAAGATTTTAAATTCAAAATTCAACGGCCCGAATAATTTTTCCCAAATTTTTTTACATTTACATTAACTTAGATAAATCAATTGCATATGTCATTAACTTTGCCAGAGATCATGCATTGTTTTTATTCCCAGCAGTGTTTTTAATGGAAATATTGACAATAGTCTTCTTTTGAAACTATGTTTTTATCACATTCAAAATGGTGCATGTACATAGCAGAAACAACCTAAACACATATGTCACTTGGCGTCATTTTCAGGAGAAGCAGAAAAGAGAAACGAATCATCAAATAGGACTGCAAACATTATGTTATGCTTTTTGGATTACAATTTGACACCTACCTCAGTCTTTAGAATGTAGTAAATGGAAACAAATAATCAGTTGTGCACAAAATGGACTTATACAATTAGAGTTGAACTTTTTGAAAGATCTAAACCAGTAAGTTCACTCATTGACTTACGAGGTTAGAGTATCATTGCAGGAAAAAAGCCTAAGTGCTTTTCCATTGGTTCAAGGCCTCCCAATATTTATAAAGACAAGAAAGAAGCATATGTTTGATCATTTGAAGGACAAATCTCATGCCCCATATATCGTGGACTTAGCGTAGACAATTTCATCAACAGCGACTTTTATTTGTGAAAAAAATTCTCTCATCTCCTATCTATTTCTCCCCTATTTTTTTTCTACTTCGTCAGTCTATGACCAATGCAAGGAGGATGAATTCCAATGCGACAAAAGAATTTAAATGTATCAAAGGCACCAAGCAGTGTGACAAGCGCTTTGACTGTCCTGACCACACAGATGAAGAAAATTGTCCTGTGGGGACACATATTAGCACTGGTCAAAACTTGTGTGACAACTCCTCTTTCTTCCAATGTGGTAACGGAGCTTGTATTGATGACAGGCTGGTTTGTAATGGCAACTGGGACTGTGGCGATGGAAGTGATGAACCCTCCAACTGCAGTAAGTGCTTGATACAAGTCATAATGTCTGGTAACTTTGCTAACTAAGAGATTTTTGGTAGAATTAAAGGAAGGGAAGAAGAAGCTGCTCAGAATGAGATGGATGTGAAGAGTCATTTTAAGAATTGAGTAACAAAACTTTGAGATAGAAAGTTAATGAGAATAATTTTTTGTGCTTTGGATATTAAAAGTTTTGATGAGGTAAATAGAACCAAGAGAGAGAGAGAGAGAGAAAAGAGAGAGAGAGAGAGAGAGAGAGAGAGAGAGAGAGAGAGAGAGAGAGAGAGAGAGAGAGAGAGAGAGAGAGAGAGAGAGAGAGAGAGAGAGAGAGAGAGAGAGAGAGAGAGAGGAGAAGAAGGGGGGGAGGGAGAGGAGAGAGGGAGGGAGAGACTGGAAGAAGAGAGAGAGAGAGAGAGAGAGAGAGAGAGAGAGAGAGAGAGAGAGAGAGAGAGAGGGGAGGAAAGGGAGAGAGAGAGGGAGGGGGAAGAAGGAAGATAGGGAGAGAGAGGGGGAGGAAGGGACGGAGAGAGAGGGAGAGAGGGGCGGGGGAGAAAGAAGAGAGATGGGGGGGGAGGGGAGAGAGAGAAAGAAAAAGAGAGAATTGGGGGGGGAGATGTTTTTCAATTTTGGAATGAAAGAGGAAGCAAGTAATACATTATCATTAATTCTTCTTGCAATTGAAAAAGTAAATGGATAAACAACTGTGCCACTTTTTTCAAAGCGTCCATGGCAACATGCATAACAAGGATAATGAAAATACATGTACTTGTAGTTGTAACTAAGGCCACCAACTCGCTTAGTTCCACATTTCTGTGCAGAAGATTTTCCATTCAATAGTAGCAGTATCTCTGATTTTGTGGTGGCTCTTATAGGATGTTAATAGGAGGTCATTGTTTGGCATTCTTTAAGGTCGTTGTTCAGTGTTGTTGGCAGTGTGGTGACTGGTCGTCCTTGTTATTTGTATACATGTCGGCCTGACATAATCTAAATACAGTTTTGTTTCTTTTTGTCATGCTAAAGATGAATGAATGCAAATCTACGCAAGCCAGTGTGTAGCCAAAAATGTGTGGACAAGAAACTTGGCTATGAGTGCCAGTGTTACGCAGGCTACCAGATGGAAACCGAGAGTGTGAGCAGTGAGGAAGCATCACCCAACAGAAAATGTGTGGTGAGTTATCAACCCTTTTTTTATTTCCTATTGTATGTATATATATATATACACATATAGAAGTGGGCGTAAAAGAAAATGTCATAGCTGTTTTAGACACTTTGGTTACTAAGACAAAATCTTATATTACATGTTAAAACCTAAGTGAGACTGAGAGGTTTGAGGAAAAAGGTGCTAAATTGAGTTAAATCTTGATCTACTCAGATCTAATGGCTGAAAACATGTATGGAGCTCGGGAAGACTTGATGGCCATAGGGAAATATTTCGTGAAAATCGAAAAAAAAGTTTTATTAAAAGCTGTTGTTCTTAATAATATTTAACAATCGACTCACATTGAAAACAGTACTTTGCCTCACAAACGAAAACATCAAGCTTGACAATCAAAAATTTTATGTTTGATATTGTTTGTTGCCATAGCTGTGACTGTAAGCAAATGATTAGTGTGAGGAAAGATGTTCTTGCATACACTTAAATGGTTAATGGAGGTCTCTTGGTAGGGTTTTGCCCATCTTAGTTCTATGAATATGATATAGTTTAAGTAAGAAGTATATGAGGAGTTGTGTATTTAAAGAAGGTAGTCATCTTATTTAGGATTATCTTAGTATCAAAAGCATCTTGACAACTTCTTAGCCATGACTCTCTGTCCATTCTGTTTAAGAGCATATTTGAGAATGTTGTTTGGAGTAGGTATTCTAGTAGTCCATTTTCCTTTGTTAATCGGCCCCATGTTATTAAAGTATTTTTTGTCATTTTTGTGTCATTATGCATGCAGACATTTTTTGTGTCATTATGCATGCAGACATTTTTGTTTGTTTGTTTGAAAGAGGAAAAAGAAGAGCTGTGTGGTGGTGAACTTCTATAGAATGTATACAGCAAAACAACTATAAGAAAGCAATGATTACCAATAAACAACCAGAACTAGAGCCTCATTATGAAGGAAGAAAAAGGGACAAACTGATCATACTAACATTTTTGCAAAGGATTACATGACCCCTCTGTGCTGCCCTGGGTAGCATACAACCAAGTGAAATGGAAAAATCATTCACACCCATGATCCCACATCCCATAGACGCACCCTACACTCATTTCTACCATCAACATTTAGACACTGGAATAACATACCCATTGACATTGGAGATTCATATGACTAAAAATTTCAAGAGTAAGCTGAACAAAGCAATGTGGAAAGCTGTGGAATTTTCAAGATGAAGTTACAGCTTTAGAAGGAAGAAGAAGAAGAAGAAGAAGAAGAAGAAGAAGAAGAAGAAGAAGAAGAAGAAGAAGAAGAAGAAGAAGAAGAAGAAGAAGAAGAAGAAGAAGATGAAGAAGAATCAGAGAAGTTCTTAAATGGCTGGTTGTAATGGATTATCTTCTACTTGTTTTGGGTTTTTTTTTCATGACCAGATGTCAATGAGTGCCAGGCATCCAACCCTTGTAGCCACTTTTGCATAAACACTGTGGGCTCATTCAAGTGTGGCTGTGCTGAAGGCTATCGCCTCATGCCCGACCAGCGGTCCTGTTGGGTCATCAGTGGTCAGTATAAGATAAGATAAGATAAGACAATTTTATTGATCTCATATTATGAGAAGATTGACTTGTGTTTCATTCCTCTAAATGTACATGAATCTGAGTTAACATTAATTAAAATCTTTCTTTCTTTTTATTCCATCATCTTTTCCTCCTCCTCCTCCTCCTCCTCCTCCTCCTCCTCCTCCTCCTCCTCCCCTCCTCCCTCCACATGGTTGGAAGGGGTACTTCTTACACGTTATAACCTTTACTCCTTCCTTTCAATTAACTTTGAGTTCACGTTACATTCATAGTGCATGAAGTAAACTCCAATTAAGCAATCAATCAATAAATCAATTTACCTCCTTGTCCTCCTCCTCTTTTCTCCTACAGTCTATTCTTTCTCTTCTGTCTGTGAGCAATCAGCCACAGTATTAATTTTAATGTCATCAAACCTCCTCTCCTCGTGTACTATGTGTTGTTTTATCTTTGATTTTTCCTGTAATTGACAGTACCCACTTTCCTTTCATCTCTCATCCCCTTGAATCGCTGTTTTACCAGTGCCAAGACGCGTTAAAATTCACAATTTTATTTCTTTTTAACCTATATCCAAACATGAATCACCGTTATTTCAATTCACCTACAACAAACGACCGCAGAGACACCAAACCCAAATGGCTATAGGATATGCAACATGCAATACTAACATTTATAAGTAAAAATTCCTACAAACTATCGTGGACTGGCATCCTATGCCAAACTGGGTTGTCATGTCCCTAAAAATGAACAGTTCAAGACCCTTAGTCAAAAATGCAGACATAAAAAAGACTTAAATTAAGAGCCTCAGCATCTCCATAATTTGCTCCAGTTTGAGACATTTTGGAGTACCTCATATGCATACAGATACAGATTCAAGTAGTAATTGCCTTGAATATATTTCTAATCCAAATGTTACCAGACATACCATCCCAGTTGCTGATATCCAGCCGTTCCTCCCTACTCCTTGTCAACATCAAGAAAAAAGACAAAATCAACACAATCACACGTCCAACTTAAGCAACGCAGTGGCTGTGGATTACGACTGGAAGGAGCAGCTCATCTTCTGGTCAGACATTTCCGGTGACAAGAGCAGTATTTCTAGAATGCCCTACAATTTCATTACAGGCAAACAAGGGGTAAGACATACATTTTAGATGTTTGGCTTTGGGTTGAAGGAGGGGGGGGGGATTGTGGCGCCGGTGGTCGAGAAGTACGGCTGCCAGACTTTCGAATGATGAGGTCGCACTGGGTTTTGATCCTCCCAATTATGATAACACATGGCTGTCCCCAGCCCATAAGCCAGGTGGGGAGTTGATCAAACCGATCATTCAGATGAAAGGGAGTGACATCATTTATCATGCGCTGCACATGTTGTAGTTTACTACACAGACTGGCTCAACATAAACAATGAGCTGAAGTACTTTAATGAGCTTTGCTGACTGTGTAGTGTTTGTTTGAAAGCAGACAACTTTGATGAGGATGAGAATGTTCATGACGGGTGCAGGTCCTGCAAACTCAGAGGAAAATGTGATGTATGCAAAAAATATGGCAACAGACATACCTAGTAGTCAAGTAATGAAATGACCCTCAATATTGGGTCCACAACGAAATCTGGTTTATGCAACTTTGGATAATCACAACAATTTTGCCACTTTTGTTGTGTTGTGTTTAACCAAAGTCAACTGTAGTGTAATATTGGTAATAGTGGAAGTAGTAGTAATATTGCTAGTAGTAGTAGTAATAGTAGTAGTAGTAGTAGTAGTAGTAGTAGTAGTAGTAGTAGTAGTAGTAGTAGTAGTAGTAGTAGTAGTAGTAGTAGTAGTAGTAGTTGTTGTAGTAGTAACAGTAGCAGCATTAGTAGTAGTAATAGTAGTAGTAGTAGTAGTAGTAGTAGTAGTAGTAGTAGCAGCAGTAGTAGTAGTAACAGTATCTTTTAGCAGTAGTAGTAGTAACAGTAGTAGTAGTAGTAGTAGTCAGTAGATTTTAGTAGTAGTAGTAGTCTCTCAGCAGTAGTAGTAGCGATGTAGTAGTAGTAGTAGTAGTAGTTGTAGTAGTAACAGTAGCAGCATTAGTAGTAGAAATAGTAGTAGTAGTAGTAGTAGTAGTAGTAGTTGTAGTAGTAACAGTAGCAGCAGTAGTAGTAGTAGTAGTAGTAGTAGTAATAGTAATAGTAGTAGTAGTAGTAGTAGTAGTAGTAGTAGTAGTAGTAGTAGGAGAAGACGTATTGGCAAACAAGGGATAAGTCAACACTTTATGGGTTGCATTGAAGATTTTGGTATAAAGGGATGGAGAAATATACACAAGGGAAAGTAGAATGATTAGATCAGTAGTAGTGGGAGTAACACTAGTATTAGTAATAGTAATTGTCTGATTAGGAGCAGCAATAGTAGTAGTAGTAGTAGTACTTGCATTTATTGCTTTCAGTATTAGCAGCAGTAAGTTTATTTTAACCATTTTGATTGTACCCATGTTTAAAGGAACCAGAGCAGCTCCATAGTATCACTGTCCGGAACCCGGATGGCTTGGCTGTGGACTGGGTGGGCCGCAATTTGTACTGGTGTGACAAGACCACAGATACTATTGAAGTGTCTCGTTTGGATGGCCGCATGGACAGAAAGGTCTTGCTGAGAGAAGGACTACAAGAACCTAGGGCTTTGGAGGTAGGTTGGATAGATGGGTAAGGAGAGAGGGAGGAGACAGACAGACAGAGGCAGAGAGAGAGACAAACAGACATATAGACACAGACAGACAGACCAGACAAACTGAATTAAGAGTGACAGAGACAAAGAAAGACAGAAACAGAGAAAGACAGAAACAGAGAAAGACAGATAGGCACACACATGCACATACAGACAAGCACACATACATACAGACTTCAGAACTTGATTACATTGTTCTTTTATTTTGTGAAGGGAACTGTTAATTGATGTGGCCATCAAGGGAAAACATTCTCTTATTAGATACTACTGGATTGAACTAAAATGTTCTTTACAAAATTTACAATTCTAGAATTTACCTAGGTGTAATGTCCACTGATGATTACTAAATATTATCATCAAGGTTAAGTAGTATGTTAGCAACCATAACGGTGTGAATTTCATTTGTCTACATTGTCAGCAATTAAATCTAGTTCTCAGTAGGTTCTACTGCTTACCTTTTATATCTACATCTCATCTTATTATTTCCTCTCAATTCAACCAGATATCCCAACTGATCAACCAATCACTTAAACCACTGTTTAAACTCCATTTATCTAACCAGATACTTCAACAGCTTTTTCCTTCTTGTCCTGGTCTTACACTCGTTTTACATTCATTTTGCTTGTCCTGTCTTATGCCTGTTACATTCATTTTGCTTGTCCTGGTCTTACACTCGTTACATTCATTTTGCTTGTCCTGGTCTTACACTCGTTACATTCATTTTGCTTGTCCTGGTCTTACACTCGTTACATTCATTTTGCTTGTCCTGGTCTTACACTCGTTACATTCATTTTGCTTGTCCTGGTCTTACACTCATTACATTCATTTTGCTTGTCCTGGTCTTACACTCGTTACATTCATTTTGCTTGTCCTGGTCTTACACTCATTACATTCATTTTGCTTGTCCTGGTCTTACACTCATTACATTCATTTTGCTTGTCCTGGTCTTACACTCGTTACATTTCATTTTGCTTGTCCTGGTCTTACACTCGTTATTTCATTTTGCTTGTCCTGGTCTTACACTGCGTTATTTCATTTTGCTTGTCCTGGTCTTACACTCGTTATTTCATTTTGCTTGTCCTGGTCTTACACTCGTTATTTCATTTTGCTTGTCCTGGTCTTACACTCGTTATTTCATTTTGCTTGTCCTGGTCTTACACTCGTTACATTCATTTTGCTTGTCCTGGTCTTACACTCGTTATTTCATTTTGCTTGTCCTGGTCTTACACTCGTTATTTCATTTTGCTTGTCCTGGTCTTACACTCGTTACATTCATTTTGCTTGTCCTGGTCTTACACTCATTTTACATTCATTTTGCTTGTCCTGGTCTTACACTCGTTACATTCATTTTGCTTGTCCTGGTCTTACACTCGTTACATTCATTTTGCTTGTCCTGGTCTTACACCCGTTACATTCATTTTGCTTGTCCTGGTCTTACACTCGTTATTTCATTTTGCTTGTCCTGGTCTTACACTCGTTACATTCATTTTGCTTGTCCTGGTCTTACACTCATTATTTCATTTTGCTTGTCCTGGTCTTACACTCGTTATTTCATTTTGCTTGTCCTGGTCTTACACTCGTTATTTCATTTTGCTTGTCCTGGTCTTACACTCATTACATTCATTTTGCTTGTCCTGGTCTTACACTCATTATTTCATTTTGCTTGTCCTGGTCTTACACTCATTATTTCATTTTGCTTGTCCTGGTCTTACACTCATTATTTCATTTTGCTTGTCCTGGTCTTACTCGTTACACTTTGTCCTGGTCTTACACTTCATTTTTTGCTTGTCCTGGTCTTACACTCGTTACATTTCATTTTGCTTGTCCTGGTCTTACACTCATTACATTCATTTTGCTTGTCCTGGTCTTACACTCGTTATTTCATTTTGCTTGTCCTGGTCTTACACTCGTTACATTCATTTTGCTTGTCCTGGTCTTACACTCGTTACATTCATTTTGCTTGTCCTGGTCTTACACTCGTTACATTCATTTTGCTTCATTTTGCATTCATTTTTTGTCCTGGTCTTACACTGGTTACATTCATTTTGCTTGTCCTGGTCTTACACTCGTTACATTCATTTTGCTTGTCCTGGTCTTACACTGGTTATTTCATTTTGCTTGTCCTGGTCTTACACTCGTTACATTCATTTTGCTTGTCCTGGTCTTACACTCGTTATTTCATTTTGCTTGTCCTGGTCTTACACTCGTTACAGTCATTTTGCTTGTCCTGGTCTTACACTCGTTATTTCATTTTGCTTGTCCTGGTCTTACACTCGTTATTTCATTTTGCTTGTCCTGGTCTTACACTCGTTATTTCATTTTGCTTGTCCTGGTCTTACACTCGTTACATTCATTTTGCTTGTCCTGGTCTTACACTCGTTACATTCATTTTGCTTGTCCTGGTCTTACACTCGTTACATTCATTTTGCTTGTCCTGGTCTTACACTGGTTACATTCATTTTTGCTTGTCCATTTGCTTGTCCTTACACTGGTTACATTCATTTTGCTTGTCCTGGTCTTACACCCGTTACATTCATTTTGCTTGTCCTGGTCTTACACTGGTTATTTCATTAAAATTGTCCTGTCTTGTCAAAAAATTTTGCTTGTCTTACTTACTCGTTACATTCATTTTGCTTGTCCTGGTCTTACACTCGTTACATTCATTTTGCTTGTCCTGGTCTTACACTCGTTACATTCATTTTGCTTGTCCTGGTCTTACACTCGTTACATTCATTTTGCTTGTCCTGGTCGGAGTGATCAGCTACCCAGAATCTGAGGTAACCGTGCTTGACCCCTGACAGGTGGGCGCACGTGTGTAATTAATGAGTTTTGCCGGCTACAACTAAGATGGATGATTTGCTACAGGAATTCAACGCTGTGCTTTGAGTAGAATGTTCATTCACTTAAGGTTTAATGTTTAAAATGATGTAATAGTTTTGTCCATGCCTACTTGCATAACCTCAGTATCGAGTACTGACTCCATCTAATAATCGTACTTGATATCACTCGTAAGTATAACATGCTTGTTTACTTTTCCTGGAGAAACACAGAGATAATGTAAGTAAAAGTGTGTGTGGGGGGACAGGAGTGGCAGACAAAGGGTGAAAGAAAGAAACGCTGTGGTTTCTTTTGATGTAGTATATTTTATTATATTGTTGTGACATGGGCACATTGGAGTAAATTTCTCTCTTGTTTTGTACTTTGTGTTACAGGTGCATATCATTGCACGCACCAAGGCATGTTCACGTGTGTCACGCCTCATCTCGTAAAGACTGTATTCTGCCCATACAGATCTGTGCTGGACTTTTCCAATGTTCAGACAAATCGGATGAAAGCATTTGTTGTAAGAATTTAAAAAGTAGCCTTTACGGCTTGTGGAGCCGGAGCTTATTCCGGTTTCTTTAGCATGAAGTCACACAATAATCACCTCCTTGATAGGACGCTAGTCTGACGCAGGTTTTTACTCCCAAGCTAGTGCTTGTATCCATTTGCAGCTGGGTTGAGTGGTGGAAAATATGTGTTACGCGTCTTTCTCCAAGGAACACAACGTCGGGCCTAGCTTTACTAGGATTCAAACTTAGAACCTCATGATCCCAAATACGGCAGCAGCCTAACCACTCGGCCACAGACACCACCATTTTTGTAAGAAGGTTTTTAAATAAAAATAGTAATGAGTATGCACATCATTGCTCTAAATTTTTCTGTGTTGGATTTCATATGAGGGAATTCACAGTGTTTGAACCTTGAGTGACTTTTCTTTCCAAAGTTTTCACTCTAAAATTACCTTGCTCACTGGTACATGCCTAAAGAATGCTTACAATTCTTCTTATAGCAATTGTTGTACAGTGGTGTAGGCCTGTAAACTGGCCACCTGAGAACCTGGTCCGCCTAAAGTGTCGCTATCCCATGCAATGGAATTTTTCTTTTATAAAACTACCTCCTTAAGACCCCGCTAGTACAACCTGATCCAAATCCCCACTCAATTTAATGCTCATAATTGCCGATAACATGTGATATGTTGCAATTGAATCATAGAAAAGGCGGATGGGAAGTCTATTGCATGTATAAACGTGTCACACTGGTCTGCTAGATGCCGAATGACAGACTCAAGGAAGGCTCAGCAACCCGTCCTGTCAACCTTTCCTGGCCACCTGTGACCATGCCTTGGCAACCTGGGTACATCAGATGGACGGAGATTAGGTAACAGTCACGCGCCAAGATGTGGGGCAAGACTATTACGCAGCTTGTATTGCAACATCAGAGATAGGTGACAGGCAGGGTAGGGACTAGAGCTGTGTTGAACTATCGGACCGTCCGATAATCCGAAAGTTTCGAGACTCAAAAGCTAGTCTTGGATCTGAACATTGGACGCAATTCAACCTGAAAGTTAATTCAGTCCAAAAGTCAAATCAGTCCGAAAGGCAGTTCAGTTCAAATGGCAATTCAGTCTGAAACTCAAATCAGTCTGAGATTCAATATTTATCTCTCAGTCTCTCTCTCTCACACTCTCACGCTTACACACTCACTCAAACAACAAATACACACCATGGCGTCCCCAGTCTCCGTCATTGCTTTCCCCCATTCCTCGGTCGGCTTTTCCTTTGATGTCGGAAGCGAGCGCATGTCACCGTCACCCATGCTATGACCCGTCCTGCCATCGTGGTAAACAGCAACCACAAGACAGAAAAAAAGACTGATAATTGAAGTGTTGAGAAAATGTAGAACAGAGATAAAAATTATGATTTTAATTAACTGTAGTGGGTTTTACTGAGTATCCATTTTTGCTCCTTTGACTTTGTCGAGAGGATCTCGTTGTCTTGTTTGAAAAAATGCTACAGGCATAAATATCTGGATCAAATCAAAATTGCTTTTATTTCCATTCATGTTTATAAAGGTTCCGAACTCTTGAGAAGTTCCATAGTTGGTTTCCAGCTATTATTTTAACATATATACCTATTCTTGGCTTGGATGGAGAAGGTGGGGGGGGGGCAGGATGGGGGTTTAAAGGCGGTCTGAAATCCGAAATTGTTTAGGTCGGTCCGTCTGAGGTCCGAAAGTCTCAGAAATTTCGAGTCCGACCCGACTCTAGTAAGGACAGTCCTTTTGTTGTGAGTTTTCTCAGACCATTTTCCTCTTTTCTGATTGGCTGAACAATGAATGACCAATCACATAGTGTTTTCAACATGTACGGATGTGATTGCACAAATCACTACATCTTTTTGTCGTAGTCATTAACTTTCATTCATTTGCTCAGCTCGCTAGAGGCTAAATATATCTACCTGCAAAGACTGCATATTTTTCAAAACATCATTTCAAGCACAGCTTCACACCATCATAATGCCTGCACGAGGCAATTCTCATGATATCAAACAGAATTTGGATCTAGCCAAAATTTTAAGGTAAAAAATAATACCCCATACAAAATATATGAATAATGAAGCAAAAATACAAGGCATGTCAGAGTTCACCTATGAACCCACTATTTCTGTCTCCGAGGACCGGGTTCTTAGGTGGACACAACCGTATCTTCAAATCAGATTGCGATTCAATGTTAGGTGATTTGTGTATATATGGACTCTAATAATGTTGGTTTCATATATATATATATATATATTTAGACTTGCAGCATGACATGTACCTAAGTTATAGGTATTATTTTGAATTGTTGTTATTTGGGAGAGAGATAGTTGTTTCTATTGTTATTTTTATCATCGTTGTTCTTGCTCATATTATTATTATTATTATTATCATTAGTATTATTATTATTATTATTATTATTATTATTATTATGTATTATTATTATTATTGTTTTTATCTTTAATGTTCCTTCAGCAACCTATACGTGTATGGAACATTTTGTCAAGTGTCACAAAGACAACAAATGTATTCCAAAATCTTTGCGGTGTGATGGCAAAAGGCAGTGTTCGGATGGAGAGGATGAAAAGAACTGTGGTAAGTATAGGAATTTTATGAAAAGATTTATCTTGACTCAAAAATATGAAGATGGATCAGAATTTTTTTAAGACTATGAAAAGAGGTACCAGTACTATGGTTTTATCTACATCTTTGTGATTTCAGATAAAATTTATGAAACATTGGCTGTAAGTTTAGAACAGTGGTTCTTAACCTTGTTGGAGGTACTGAACCCCGCGGGTTTCATACTTGCATTCACCAAACCTTTCAATGGGGTGAACAGAACGGACACTCACACAACACTAGGTGTGTCTTGACCTCCGCCAAACCCCTGAGACTGGCTCACCAAAGCCCTGGGGTTCAATGGAACCAAGGTTAAGAACCTCTGGTTAAGGGTATTAATATAGCAATGAAAATGGCTTACCATGTGAGTCCAAAGACTGAGTTTTTGAGAAAATGGGGGAAAACATTTTTTATGATAACATCATACTATTGTGTGATTTTTAAATGTCAGATCATGTATGTCATGCATATGTAAATAGATCACGTATGTCATGTATATGTAGATAGATCACGTATGTCATGCATATGTAAATAGATCACGTATGTCATGCATATGTAGATAGATCACGTATGTCATGTATATGTAGATAGATCACGTATGTCATGCATATGTAAATAGATCATGTATGTCATGCATATGTAAATAGATCACGTCATGTATATGTAAATAGATCACGTATGTCACTTATATGTAGATAGATCACGTATGTCATGCATATGTAAATAGATCACGTATGTCATGTATATGTAAATAGATCAGATCATGTATATGTAGATGTCATGTATGTCATGTATATGTAGATAGATCATGTATGTCATGTATATGTAGATAGATCATGTATGTCATGTATATGTAGATAGATCATGTATGTCATGTATATGTAGATAGATCATGTATGTCATGTATATGTAAATGACGTATATGTAGATAGATCATGTATATATGTCATGTATATGTAGATAGATCATATATGTCATGTATATGTAGATAGATCATGTATATCATGTATCTGTAGTCGTGTATGTCATGTAAACGTAAATCATGTATGTCATATATATGTAGACCATGTATGTTATGTATACATAGATCATGTATTTCATATATGCGTAAACGTTACCTTCCAGGGTGGTGGGGGCGCTGCATTATGGACTTTCTTTTACAGACGTGCAATTGGTGACATGCTTAGAATATCAAAATATGACAGAGAAATAGGCTAAATTCTATATGTAATATATAAAAGTCATGGATTATCGGTCTGTTTCATGCACTGTACAATGTACTTCTCCTTAACATCACCATTTATAATGGTTAAAGCAAATTCTAGCTCTTTGACTTACCATTGATTGTTGTTCTAAATGGGAGTGTCCAAAGTAGCACCTTAATCACAATTTTATTATTAATGAGCTTAGAGAATAATCCACACCTTTCAGCAATAGTTTGTTTTCTTCAAAGCTCTAACGAAGCCAGATTGTAAAGAGAACCAGTTCATGTGTGAAAACAAAAAATGTATCCCGTATGTGTGGAAATGTGACGCAGAAGATGATTGTGGTGACGGGCAGTGACGAGAACGAGAAAGCTAAATGCAAAAATTCTGTGTGTCGGGAAGGCCACTTTAGATGCAATGTGACTGGACGTTGCATCCCACAGGTGAGAAAACTTTCCATGTTCCTGGAGAAGGTATTTTTTTTGCCCATAATTCACATTACAATGGGACCTCTCTAATCAAAAATCTGGGGAATCGGAAAAACCCAGCCAATCAGGAAGAAATACGAGGAAACCGAATTTTTTCTATATAATTTACCTCTCTAACTGGGAAAGATCTCTGGCTGATCAGGACAATTTTTCGTGGGTTTGCATTAATTATCATCACCATATATCCCATAATTATTTATTCCAACTCTTACTTGTTATCGAAATTTGATTTCTGTGTCAAACAGTTAATTATTACATCTATGTCAATGCTAGATGTATTATATTCATTACATATTATGTAGATGATGTCGTAAGTACCAGCTCGTTTAATTCTGTTTGTAAACCTTTACATAATTTCTATTTTCCTCTGTCTGTCAGTCATGGAGATGCGATGGAGGTGCTGACTGTGGGGAAGATGACTTGTCAGATGAGGATTCAGAAGAATGCCGTAAGTCTTATTATTACAATATTTCTCTCTGTCAATCTTGTTGGTGTTTGTTCAATATCAGATATTGTCGGTGAAACTGTCTAAATGCCTAAGTCCATGATTTTATGGGATATGAGATTTGTCCTTCAAATGATCAAACAGTATGCTTCTTTCATGTTTTTAAAAATATTGGAGTCCTAGAACTGATAGAAAAGCTCAGTTACGCACATGGTCTACACAAAGGTTTCTGTGTTTCTTCGTGCCTTGAAAGTTCAACCTCGTAAGTCAAGAAGCGGACTTACTTGTTTAGATATTTTGAATAATTCAATTCTAACCATCTAAGTCCAATTTGTGCACAACTTATGCTTTTTATCCACTTATTTAGGCTAAAGTCGTTATTGAATTGTAATCCTTAAGGCTTAACATAGTGTTTGCAGCCCTGTTGGATGGTTTATTACGTATTTTTGGTTCTGCTGAAACATTATGTCAGATGGACTTACGTGTTTAGACAGTTTCAAAGACGATATATCCTCCTTCTTCAATATGACAGTGTGGTATGCATTATAATGAAAGCTTTTTTGCTACCATCTGTATCGATCAATTGAGCATGGATCATTGAAGTTATTGTGAACCCTTGAAACAACGACCATTAAACTTATTCTGGGCCTCAAGTGGCTGAAGACTTCCTGCAGAGGAGACCATGAACGACTTCCTTGGTGATTGTCAAACTCCATAAATACTTTGGCTATAATATTAAGTAGACACAATGTAGTAATACCAAGACTCGATTAAAAATGATGTCAAGGCTATTTATTAACTCACAGTTGAGGATGAATCATTGAGGTGAAGCAAATTCACAATTCTGGCATAATAAAGCGGAACCAGCTCACGATGTTCTTGTACATATCACTCTATTTCTCTTGTATTTCGCAATCGTAGATAACTTCCCTTTTATACTTAAAACTACGACTCTTCCAGAAAGGGAAATTTTCACAACATTCCAGAAGCTTCGATACGATACTACACAATTGTAAAACAAAGCTTTTTCATTCCAGACATAAACGAATCGATACTAGGGCCCACCAAAACGATTACGTTACATACTGGCTAGGGCTAAACACACGCTAAGATCAATTACGTCATAGGTTTCTTTCATTAGAGGAATCCCCTCCAGAATTACAAGTAATTATGTTACAGCATCAAAAAGGCGCTTTTGTCATGGGGTTGCCTGAACTACTTATATATATCAATAGTTGACTTTTTCTTTGAGTCAAAACACATGGGGCCAATTTGGTTTAAATGCAGATTGTATCTGGACAAAAACTGGTGAGAAATAGTGTGCAGGTCTAAATTAAGTTCTTTTCCGACTAAATTTAGAGCTTAATCTAAATATTAGATTTGAAATCTAGATCTAGTGTTATCTTGCCATGTAAACATCAAATTGATTCCAATATTTTATCATAGGCAAATTTCTTCTTTTAAAAAGTCATAGTAAAACAAAGCAAGAATGAACAAGACACAATCAGACTGAAACTGATGGTAGCAATCAATGTCACCTACATTTTTTTTACTGATGGTAACAATCAATGTCACCTATATTTTTTTTATTGATGGTAACAATCAATGTCACCTATATTTTTTTTATTGATGGTAGCAATCAATGTCACCTATATTTTTTTATTGATGGTAACAATCAATGTCACCTACATTTTTTTACTGATGGTAACAATCAATGTCACCTATATTTTTTTACTGATGGTAACAATCAGTGTCACCTACATATTTTTACTGATGGTAACAATCAATGTCACCTACATTTTTTTACTGATGGTAACAATCAATGTCACCTACATTTTTTTACTGATGGTAACAATCAATGTCACCTACATTTTTTTATTGATGGTAACAATCAATGTCACCTATATTTTTTTTACTGATGGTAACAATCAATGTCACCTATATTTTTACTGATGGTAACAATCAATGTCACCTATATTTTTTTACTGATGGTAACAATCAATGTCACCTATATTTTTTTACTGATGGTAACAATCAATGTCACCTATATTTTTTTTACTGATGGTAACAATCAATGTCACCTATATTTTTTACTGATGGTAACAATCAATGTCACCTATATTTTTTTACTGATGGTAACAATCAATGTCACCTATATTTTTTTATTGATGGTAACAATCAATGTCACCTATATTTTTTTTATTGATGGTAGCAATCAATGTCACATATATTTTTTTATTGATGGTAACAATCAATGTCACCTATATTTTTTTATTGATGGTAACAATCAATGTCACCTATATTTTTACTGATGGTAACAATCAATGTCACCTATATTTTTTTCCCAATTCTTATGATCTTTGCAGATATGAGATAGGTCGAAAATAAAAAGCTTTGTTGGAGGTTTGCACACTCCTAATACTTTTAGTCCATGTTATATTTGCTATCATATTCTCTCTGCTCATTAACCTTGCCTGTCGTATTGATCTACAGATAGCCGCACCTGCAAACCAACCTTCTTCCGATGTTTGAGCAACCATTGTATTCCAGGAAAATGGCAATGTGACTTTAGTGAAGATTGTCAGGATGGCAGCAGACGAGATTGGATGCTGTAAGAAGAATAGTCATTCACACTATGATACAAGTGTAGTAGACAAGTTTGAGCATGTAAAAGGAAGATTTGTCATATTAAGATAATAATTTTAATAAGGATGATAATAATGGAGATTATTTATAAGGCGCCCAATCCCATGCAGAGATCCTGACTATAATTACATACAATCATATCAAAATATTTACATTCATGGGATAATATCATTAAAAATGAGATTTACCTGTTACATTGGTTGTAATAATGTATGTTTTTAGACCTGTTTTGAAACCTAATTCAGATGTTGTCAAATGTACATCTAGAGGAGAGAATTCCACACTCTTGAGCTGTGTGGGTAAAGGACTTCCCAGCAAGCCTAAGAGAACCTTTTTGAGGATTTCTAAAAGACAGTGACTGCTATATCTTAATGATTGTGATAGTGTTAACTTGGACAAAATCTCGTAAATATTATATGATGAATTTGTCATGAAACTATCTATCTCTCTGTCTGTCAGCCTGTCTATCTGTCCTTGTAGCTCTCTCATTATTTCTCTCCCTGTCTGTCTCTCATAATTATAAGGAAAAAAGCCTTTAATGCATAGCGGTACCTATTTTTATTTCATTGAGTGGTTGCTTATAGTGAGAAAGCGCCATCTTTTCTCAAAGAAAAAATATATTATTTTTAAATCAGTGCTGCATTTTGATTTTGACTTTGTTTTGTTGTTATCTTCCCAACATGCTAGCCAATAATAAAATCATCTTTATGAGACCATACAAAGCAAAATCTTAGTATGTAATACTTAGTCTGTATCTGAAGAATTACTCAAAAAAAGACTCAAAATGGAGCACTGGTATTCATTTTTTTGATCCTCGGAATTTTCATCTTGAATCCTCAACATTTTTTTCATGGGACACAGTTTTTTGGTAAGGTATTCCATTCAACTATGGTGTGAGGAAGTAAATGAATATTCGTACGCATTTGTAGGCGGTGGGTGGTGCTTTATTGAGTTTTAGTTTGATGTGCCCTGGGTGCATATGTTTAGCGTTATGTTAAGACTATCATAGTCATTGCAAGTGTTTTGTTCTTCCAGTGAACAGAAACTGCACATCCTCGGAATTCGCTGTAACAACAGTCAATGCATTCCAGCAGCTCTGAAATGTAATGGAGTTTTTGATTGCACTGATCGCAGTGATGAAGTGTGTGGTACGTTTATAATAACAAGTGGTGTTTTCTTTTCTGTATATATTTATTTCTCAATCTCTATCTCTATGTCTTTGTTTGTGTGTCTGCTATCTCTCATCTCTCTTTGTTTCTGTCTGTCTCTTTGTCTGTCTATCTGTCTGCCTGTTATGCATTCTCATTTAATCAATTGACTACTATCTATTTCCATAATATTTATATAATAACATAAATTCTTTATTCCAATGTACATAATGTGAATTTTATAGATCGTTACGAACGAAGATGATGTACCTTTACGAGGACAATAAAGTTTTATTGAATTCAATTGAATTGTCTGCTGCCTGCCTGTCTCTCTCCCTCTCTCTCCCTCTCTCTCTCTCTCTCTCTCTCTCTCTCTCTCTATCTCTCTCTCTCTCTCTCTCTCTCTCTCTCTCTCTCTCTCTCTCTCTCTCTCTCTCTCTCTCTCTCTCTCTCTCTCTCTCTCTCTCTCTCTCTCTCTCTCTCTCTCTCTCTCTCTCTCTCTCTCTCTCTCTCTCTCTCTCTCTCTCTCTCTCTCTCTCTCTCTCTCTCTCTCTCTCTCTCTCTCTCTCTCTCTCTCTCTCTCTCTCTCTCTCTCTCTCTCTCTCTCTCTCTCTCTCTCTCTCTCTCTCTCTCTCTCTCTCTCTCTCTCTCTCTCTCTCTCTCTCTCTCTCTCTCTCTCTCTCTCTCTCTCTCTCTCTCTCTCTCTCTCTCTCTCTCTCTCTCTCCTCTCTCCTCTCTCTCTCTCTCTCTCTCTCTCTCTCTCTCTCTCTCTCTCTCTCTCTCTCTCTCTCTCTCTCTCTCTCTCTCTCTCTCTCTCTCTCTCTCTCTCTCTCTCTCTCTCTCTCTCTCTCATACACAAAGCATGTGTTTATTTGTGCACATATCTTCCTTAAACCTTTCTCTGTTTTCTTTTGTCCTAATCTCTATTCTATCCACTATTAGATGCCATTCCATGTTTAATGGTAACATTATAAAGATGGAAATATTTTTGTTTTTTGTTGTTGCAGAGCCAGACTGCAACCCAGAAACTCAATTCAAATGCAAAAAATTCCCTCATTGCGTGTCTAAGAAATTCAGGTGTGATGGAGATGCGGACTGTTTTGACGGCACAGATGAATGGGGTTGTGGTAGGTAGCCAGGGGTAATACTGGGTATATTTGCTTCGTAAAAGAAGAAAGAGATGGTCTGTTTAATAGCCCTGTTTATTGCTCATTTTTGTTAATTTGGTACCTTTTTTTTGTCTGTACATAGTATTGTGGTGATGGGAGAAAGTGAGGTTTTGTTGAGAAAATATAGATACATTTGTGACTCTATGGTCATATATTGATATAGAAATATTATCGGTTTTGTGACTCTATGGTCATATATTGATAGAAATATTATCGGTTTTGTGACTCTATGGTCATATATTGATATAGAAATATTATCGGTTTTGTGACTCTATGGTCATATATTGATATAGAAATATTATCGGTTTGTGACTCTATGGTCATATATTGATATAGAAATATTATCGGTTTGTGACTCTATGGTCATATATTGATATAGAAATATTATCAGTTGTTACTTTGATCCTGGTGGTGTCAATTATCCTATGATTCATACCATGACCGCAGGCGGTCGGCTGGTGCTGCTGGTAGGTCCTACTTCTTTCCTTTCCTTCTTTTACTTATTTTTCTTCTTGCTTTTTCTTCTTAATTCACCCTGAGATCACGGCATGTGATGGATGGGGTAAATTTGAATAAAACAATGAAATAAATACATTATGACCTATATACCCAGTAGTTATGATATGGAATGGCTAGACTCATTTTGTTCTTCTTCTAAAAACTTTTTTTCAAAGTTAATTGCTGTACTTAGTATCACTTAAAAATCTTTAAAAAAAAGTAAGTAGTAAAAAAAATAACAGTTTTGTTTTTTTGTTTTTTTGAAGTATCAAACCACCAATAGTAAGAAATAAAAAGAACAGTTATTTTTAGAAATGTGCCAAACCACCAATAGTAAGAAATAAAAAGAAGTTATTTTTAGAAATGTGCCAAACCACCAATAGTAAGAAATAAAAAGAACAGTTATTTTTAGAAAACGTGCCAAAGCACCAATAGTAAAAGTAAAAAGAACAGTTATTTTTAGAAATGTGCCAAAACACCAATAGTAAGAAATAAAAAGAACAGTTATTTTTTGCCAGCACCAATAGTAAGAAATAAAAAGAACAGTTATTTTTAGAAAGCCAAAGCACCAATAGTAAGAAATAAAAAGAACAGTTATTTTTAGAAACGTGCCAAAGCACCAATAGTAAGAAATAAAAAGAACAGTTATTTTTAGAAACGTGCCAAAGCACCAATAGTAAGAAATAAAAAGAACAGTTATTTTTAGAAACGTGCCAAAGCACCAATAGTGCCAAAGCACAGTAAGAAATAAAAAAGAACAAATAAAAAAGAACAGTTATTTTTAGAAACGTGCCAAAAGCACCAATAGTAAGAAGTAAAAAGAACAGTTATTTTTAGAAACGTGCCAAACCACCAATAGTAAGAAGTAAAAAGAACAGTTATTTTTAGAAACGTGCCAAACCACCAATAGTAAGAAGTAAAAAAGAACAATTTTGTTTAGAAACGTGCCAAAGCACATAGCATTTCTCAGTTGTCTGGACTCAAAACCTCTGCCTGACAGTGAGTAAGCTAAGCTGGATATTTTATGTCTGTGTTTGTTCCTTAAAGTATCTTGATATGTATATAAAGGGCAAATATAAATCTGAGTTAAATAAAAGCTCTTTGTTCGTCACAGGCTTTGGTGCCAGGCCACTAAGAGTAACAGTATGTTGCATGTAGGTTTTAACAGATCCCAAGGTCGTTTTCAGTTGAGGAAAATTTCTTCTAGAAGTGAGGTTAAATTAAGGAAAATTTGTAATTGTTTCCCTGTCTTGAGAAGAATTTTCATTTAGCTAAGCCGCCATTTACACCTGTCTTTGTAACCTTAGTACCAGACACTGACTCGATCTAATAACCCTACTTCGTGTCACACAGCATGTCATTTGCCTGTGTATATATAAGATATACACGTTACATTTTAGTAAATGTAACGGTTTTTATACATATCACTTTGTCAGTTTGACAGTTTTCATTTGTAAAGCTGCCAAAGCATATTTGGTATTAAATGATAAGCATGCTTCTAGCAATATATTCACTACTATTGTCGTTATGTCATTATTGCTATTGTTATCTTTAATTTATGCTTATCATCATCATCATCATCACTGTCATCATCTTCATTTTTAGTCTTATTCAAAATATGTACGTTCATTGATTAGTGTCCCACTGAAAATTGGAAATTATCACTTTCCTGTTTTTAGATGTGAATGAAAATACAAAGCAACGAAATAAACTTGATGAACGTATAACAAGAGCTATTGTAAAATATTTATACATTTTCAGAGCGCAACTGTACAAAGGATGAATTTTCCTGTAAAAATTTCCTATGCACTCAAAAGCACTGGCGTTGCGATGGCGATGATGACTGTGGTGATAATTCAGACGAAGAAAATTGTGGTGAGCTCTGAAAAGATTTTTTTTTTTCACATGCTATTTATTGTCAAACTTTGCCACTCTTTCTGTGACATAGCCTCACCCACATTTCAACGTTCCAAACACACAGCTATATAACAATAGTGAGGAAGGTAGATGATTTGTTGTAACGTTCCAAAACACACAGCTATGCAACGATAGGGAGGAAGGTAGATGATTTGTTGTAACGTTCCAACACACACAGCTATGCAACGATAGGGAGGAAGGTAGATGATTTGGTAACGTTCCAACACACACAGCTATGCAACGATAGGGAGGAAGGTAGATGATTTGTTGCCCAAACGTTCCAACACACACAGCTATGCAACGATAGGGAGGAAGGTAGATGATTTGTTGTAACGTTCCAAACACACAGCTATGCAACGATAGTGAGGAAGGTAGATGATTTGTTGTAACGTTCCAAACACACACAGCTATACAACGATAGTGAGGAAGGTAGATGATTTGTTGTAACGTTCCAACACACACAGCTATGCAACGATAGGGAGGAAGGTAGATGATTTGTTGTAACGTTCCAAAAACACACAGCTATGCAACGATAGGGAGGAAGGTAGATGATTTGTTGTAACGTTCCAAACACACAGCTATACAACGATAGGGAGGAAGGTAGATGATTTGTTGTAACGTTCCAAACACACAGCTATGCAACGATAGGGAGGAAGGTAGATGATTTGTTGTGGCGTTCCCAACACACACAGCAACGATAGTGAGGAAGGTAGATGATTTGTTGTAACGTTCCAAACACACAGCTATACAACGATAGGGAGGAAGGTAGATGATTTGTTGTAACGTTCAAACACACAGCTATCCAAACACACAGCTATACAACGATAGTGAGGAAGGTAGATGATTTGTTGTAACGTTCCAAAACACAGCTATACAACGATAGTGAGGAAGGTAGATGATTGGTTGTAACGTTCAGCTAACGATAGTGAGGAAGGTAGATGATTTGTTGTAACGTTCCAAACACACAGCTATACAACGATAGTGAGGAAGGAAGGTAGATGATACAACGATAGGGAGGAAGGTAGATGATTTGTTGTGTTGTAACGTTCCAAACACACAGCTATACAACGATAGTGAGGAAGGTAGATGATTTGTTGTAACGTTCCAAACACACACAGCTATACAGATGCGATAGTGAGGAAGGTAGATGATTTGTTGTAACGTTCCAAACACACAGCTATACAACGATAGGGAGGAAGGTAGATGATTTGTTGTAACGTTCCAAACACACAGCTATACAACGATAGTGAGGAAGGTAGATGATTGGTTGTAACGTTCCAAACACACACAGCTATACAACGATAGGGAGGAAGGTAGATGATTTGTTGTAACGTTCCAAACACACAGCTATACAACGATAGTGAGGAAGGTAGATGATTTGTTGTAACGTTCCAAACACACAGCTATACAACGATAGTGAGGAAGGTAGATGATTTGTTGTAACGTTCCAAACACACACAGCTACAAGCGATAGGGAGGAAGGTAGATGATTTGTTGTAACGTTCCAAACACACAGCACAACGATAGGGAGGAAGGTAGATGATTTGTTTGTAACTATATAACGATAGGGAGGAAGGTAGATGATTTGTTGTAACGTTCCAAACACACACAGCTATACAACGATAGTGAAGGAGATGAAGTGAGGTAGATGATTTGTTGTAACGTTCCAAACACACACAGCTATATAACGATAGGGAGGAATAGATTTGAGTTCAAAAGGTAGATGATTTGTTGTAACGTTCCAAACACACAGCTATATAACAATAGTGAGAAAAGGTAGATGATTTGTTGTAACGTTCCAAAACACACAGCTATATAACAATAGTGAGAAAGGTAGATGATTTGTTGTAACGTTCAAACACACAGCTATAACTAGATGATTTGTTTTGCGTTAACAATAGTGAGAAAAGGTAGATGATTTGTTGTAACGTTCCAAACACACAGCTATATAACAATAGTGAGAAAGGTAGATGATTTGTTGTAATGTTCAAGTATCAACTATTATTTTATTTTAAAATATAAGTATAATTGTCTCCATGTCTGTCTCCCCTGGACAATTCACAAGCATAAATTGTCTCACAACAAGATGCACATAGCAAGAAGGGAATGGACCAGTGAATAAACAGTTTATAGATAGTAAATGAGAAGAAAAGTGGCGGTGTCTGAGTCAAAATCGATTGGCTCAAAAGACAAAAACAACATTCTTTGCTTACAACATTTTCATGAGAAGGAAAACAGGGGTGTTTGAGTCCAAACTGATTGGCTCAAAAGAAGAAAAGAACATTAACAGTAAAAGAGTTGAGTGTAGGAAGGGAAAAAGCAGACAGTGTAAGGTGGACAAACACACCCAAACCCACTCAGTAAAAAACTCTATCAAAGAATGTCTTGTCTCCTGCTTTTAAAAGAAAAACATTTGTGATACGTAATGTGATATATGTCTATGTGCATGTTTCTTCTTGTTCTTTCTGTCTGTCTGTCTGTCTGTCTGTCTGTCTGTCTGTCTGTCTGTCTGTCTGTCTGTCTGTCTGGGGTTTTTGTGGGTGGTTGGCGGGTGCAGCTTTGGGTTCTACTTCTTTCCTTTCAATCTTTCACTTTCACTTCTCTCTCCTCTTGTTTTCTGTTTCGTCTTAATTCAACCTGAGATCACCGCACATAGTGGAAGGGGCAGATTTCAATTCAACAGATAGATCTGGGGTTTTTTTCTTCTTTTTTTTTTCCTTTTTCTTCTTGTAAACTTTGTGTGTCACATTTGATCTCTGGTAATATGGACTATAATAACATTCCATCTGCATTCCACTTTGAAAATTTTCCGTGTAACAGAGACATGTATGAATCTAACAACATACTTACTTACTAACATATTGGATTTGTTCTTTTTTCCAGAGGACATTGCATGCCCTGTCGGACGATTCCGTTGTCATGATCACACCTGCATATGGAACAGTTTAGTGTGCAACCATCTTGCTGACTGTCCCAATGGAGAAGATGAAGATGAGGAAAGATGTAAGTCTTCCCACTTATCATCGTCTGTAGACCTGGCTTTTTTAGTATATTATATCATCACCTGTGTCACTGTGATTACAAGATCACAACACTACGGTTCAGCTACACGCCCCACGGTTAATTAATATTCATTTTAAAGAAACCCTCCAGGTTAACGACAAAGATTCAAAGATATAGGGGTAAGAGTCTGGAGACATCATTCTTCTGAGTTCGCAAAATTTTTGTCACACTTTGCCAGAAAGGTCAATGATCAGGAGGAATTTTTATTATTTACCTTAAAGGGAGTTAGTTGAAGTAAAATTATCAATGTTTTTTTAAATATAGTACAAACTATTATTAGTTTGGGCGGTCAGAGTCTGTTTTTTAATTTGATAAGCTTGGCGGCTATGATAAGGTACCTTCAGCTTAAGTTGTAGTTTTGATTACGTTTGTTTTTTATTTTGATATTTTGGTGCTCATATGTTAGTGACTGGCGTCATAACTTTTATTCAGTGATTATTATAGACTTGCATTCATTATTTTTACTCAATACTAATGAGTTCTGAATATTCTTCCAATGATTGTCATAACTTTGTTTTCAGTGGCAATAAATGGAAACATTTTTGGTATCACCTTGAAACTTATTCCACTATTCACCAGAGTATATAACTAATTTGGGACATTTGAGAAATGAAATGTAATATATTTTTGTGTTCCAGGCGAGTTTATCAAAAACTGCAAAGCTCCAAACTTTGTCTGCAAGACACGCACCCAATGTCTCCACCAAAGTCAAGTGTGTGACAGTGTGGCAGACTGTGATGACAGATCAGATGAAGATACTGAACTTTGCAGTAAGTGGTTATTTGTTAAAAGTCCTATGATTATAGATCAGACAAATATACTGAACTTTGCAGTAAGTGGTTATTTGTTAAAAAAGATTATAGATCGACAAATATACTGAATTATAGATCAGACAAATATACTGAACTTTGCAGTAAGTGGTCATTTGTTAAAAGTCCTATGATTATAGATCAGACAAATATACTGAACTTTGCAGTAAGTGGTCATTTGTTAAAAGTCCTATGATTATAGATCAGACAAATATACTGAACTTTGCAGTAAGTGGTCATTTGTTAAAAGTCCTATGATTATAGATCAGACAAATATACTGAACTTTGCAGTAAGTGGTCATTTGTTAAAAGTCCTATGATTATAGATCAGACAAATATACTGAACTTTGCAGTAAGTGGTCATTTGTTAAAAAGTCCTATGATTATAGATCAGACAAATATACTGAACTTTGCAGTAAGTGGTCATTTGTTAAAAGTCCTATGATTATAGATCAGACAAATATACTGAACTTTGCAGTAAGTGGTCATTTGTTAAAAGTCCTATGATTATAGATCAGACAAATATACTGAACTTTGCAGTAAGTGGTCATTTGTTAAAAGTCCTATGATTATAGATCAGACAAATATACTGAACTTTGCAGTAAGTGGTCATTTGTTAAAAGTCCTATGATTATAGATCAGACAAATATACTGAACTTTGCAGTAAGTGGTCATTTGTTAAAAGTCCTATGATTATAGATCAGACAAATATACTGAACTTTGCAGTAAGTGGTCATTTGTTAAAAGTCCTATGATTATAGATCAGACAAATATACTGAACTTTGCAGTAAGTGGTCATTTGTTAAAAGTCCTATGATTATAGATCAGACAAATATACTGAACTTTGCAGTAAGTGGTTATTTGTTAAAAGTCCTATGATTATAGATCAGACAAATATACTGAACTTTGCAGTAAGTGGTTATTTGTTAAAAGTCCTATGATTATAGATCAGACAAATATACTGAACTTTGCAGTAAGTGGTTATTTGTTAAAAGTCCTATGATTATAGATCAGACAAATATACTGAACTTTGCAGTAAGGGGTCATTTGTTAAAAAGTCCTATGACTATAGATATGCTTTTCTTTTTTAGTTTTGTTTTTTTGTCACAGACACATGATTATTGGTTTTATTTCTTACAGATTTTTTTGTCACAGACACATGATTATTGGTTTTATTTCTTACAGATTTTTTAGTCACAGACACATTGGCTTTGTTTCTAATAGATGTTTTGTCACACACACATTAGCTTTGTTTTTAATAGATGTTTTGTCACAGACACATTGGCTTTGTTTTTTAATAGATGTTTTGTCACAGATACATTAGCTTTGTTTTTAATAGATGTTTTGTCACAGACACATTGACTTTGGTTTTTGTTTTTAATAGATGTTTTGTCACAGACACATTGACTTTGTTTTTAATAGATGTTTTGTCACAGATACATTGGCTTTGTTTTTAATAGATGTTTTGTCACAGACACATTGGCTTTGTTTTTAATAGATGTTTTGTCACAGACACATTGACTTTGGTTTTAATAGATGTTTTGTCACAGACACATTGACTTTGGTTTTAATAGATGTTTTGTCACAGACACATTGACTTTGGTTTTTAATACATTGGCTTTCACAGATTTTTAATAGATGTTTTGTCACAGATACATTGGCTTTGTTTTTAATAGATGTTTTGTCACAGATACAGGATTATTGGCTTTATTTCTTTATTGATTTAGTTTTTTTACAAAAAAACACAACAAAAGCAAAACAAAATTTGTAAAAACCATACACTGAAGATAAAGAAAGAAAGTAAAGAACCCAGCTTATAATTCAGTTTCAAAAAAAAGGTTTCCTTGTGAATATTAAATGAGAAAAAATCAAATAGAAGTAAAACGGTTATCTGGTGAGTATGTTGTTTGTACTATCCATACAACAACAACCAAAACTGGGGATGACTTTGAACTGTTTGTATGATGATATGTCCGCTGACTTGTTTTCCCCAGTACTCAGTGCTGTTAGTTGATATTGTTATCTTGCCAGTCTCTGTCTCAAATTGACTTGATTGACCTTCATTGCAACACCTATTTGTTGACAGACCAGCTGAACACGACCAGGAGTGAAAGCTGTCGCCCCTTTAATGGTGGGTGTGATCACCATTGCAAAGACGGTCCTTTAGGGCCAGTGTGCAGCTGTAAGAAGTTCTTTGTTCTCAACAGTGATGGCATGACTTGCTCTTGTAAGTAAATACACTTGTTCCTTTAAATGATCTATGCTTAAAGAGCGATTTTGAAATAATTTGACCCTGTCACGACAAATTTACAGTTGCCACTTCAAGTTTGCAAGAGGTATAAAATCAGTAATTGTATATTTTTGTATATAATTATAACAGGAAGTCAGTATTGGTTAATGGCTTAGACATATGGGAAAAGGATTATACAACTGACTTAATGTGTAAATGATCACAATTTTAACCATCTTAGTGAATTTCTCTAAATTTTGATTTTGCTTTTTCTCATTCTCTCAGTGGACAACCCATGCCTACACTACGGCACTTGTTCTCAGCACTGTGCCTTTGATGAAAACAGTTTGAATTTCACCTGTTCCTGTGCAAAGGGCTATGAACTTATTGAAAATTCATGTGAAGCCATAGGTAAATAATCAGCCCTGATTTTCTATTAATTACTATGCACTATAATGCATTTTTCATATTACAATCCAATGCCTAATCATCATCAACTAAAGTCTCAATTTACCATTTTTACATTACGCTTTCCTTGTTTAGGATCAAAGCCAGAGATTTTGCTTGCGGAGAAAGGAAATGTCATGACTTTGGCCCGTGTTGAAAGGTTGCACGTCCCTGAGACAAGGTTGATTGAGGTACATTGTGTTCTGTCACTGAATTTATAGACAACTTCTTTTGTTGGTTTGGTTTAAAAATCACACCATTGTCCTGTATCATAAAACTCATGATGCAACAGTTTTGGACACAAGTCATTTTGTTTGTCTCCTCATTTAGTCTGTTCAATCAATGTGCCAAGTAAAGGGGAAGTTTGGTTTGGACATTGGAAAAATAATAAAAGATATAACATCTATTCAACTATTTTATACGAGAGACTCACAGAGTGATAAATGTTGGTCTTTTTTTCTTTGTAACTATCATAAAACTTGTGAGCCGGTGAATAATTTAGTATTTTCTAACTCAATCAACTGTTTGTGTGGGGGGGTCAATTAGTTTCCATTGTGTTTGTAGAGGAAAAAAATCATTCCAATATTTGTTTGGTTGAGCCAAAACATGTTTAGACAAATTGGGGCGAGAAAAGGCTTATGAAATGTGGGCCTTTTGAAACGGGGATCAAAAAGAGTAGAAGAATGTTGTTTTTATTTGGAAAACTGTATGAATCAAGTTTCATTACTGACTTTTTGTCCTTCGAATGTTTGCCTTTCAGGAAGGGTCGAATAAAAGCTTTATTATAAGTGTTGATGTGGACATCAGTGCGAAGACTGCATTTTTCATCAACCATACTGACACAGATTATTACTTGATGAAGAAGACGGGCATTCCTATTTTACAGAGTTACAGAAGAAGACGTGAGGTTGACAGTCCACCTGTAAGTTTGATGATTGCTCTTTGATTTTTGAAATTTTCTTTCTTGATATCATTTTCAATGTGTGTTTGTGTTCGTGCTTCAAATGCTCAGAACGCTATTGCTTTTCAAGTGACTGACTTCCTAACTTCCCTGTCCTTTTTGTCTTTTTCTTCTCCGGTCCCCTACCCTAACTCCTTTATTTTTCTTATTCTCAGTCCCATATGTCAGAAATGTATCAGAACACAACAAAGATGTCACCTGTAAGCTGTGCGTGAGTGCGTTAGCACACCAGGGAGAAAAAGCGCACAGTTGAGAAATGTCTGCGCACACAAATATCAAAATCTTTTCATTTCTAACCTTCATTCTCAAGTACACAGTGCACACAATTGGGATTTTTCATCAGGATTTGTACAACATCAAAACAGATGTGCATACAGACTGGAAAAATTAGAGCGAACATTGGATGTGGGTGGTTGGTGGGGGTTGCTGGTACTTCTTTCCTTTCACTCTTCAACTTATCTTTCATCTTGTTGCTTCCTCTCAATTCTCCATTAGAGTATGGCATATAGTGGACAGGGTAAATTGCAATGAAACAAACAATCATCACAAAGATTGCCTTAAAATGACTTCCATTATTACTTGTGCCAATGCAAAGTACACATTTCTTGTTTTGAAGACGTTTATTGAAACTTATGTTATTTTACCTTTTCTCTTAATTTAGATTTTGTTCTTTGTTCATCCCAGGACAGTCTCAATTTTTCAGCATAAACCTTTTCTCTTAAATCTCATGTTCTGGCTCAAATGTATTTTCTCATCTTATAATTAAATGTTTATTTGATATTCCCAACCCACAGATTTTATCTTATTTTTCTTCATTGCCCAGTCATATGAACTTATTCCAAAGCGAGCCTCTTCTCTCTGACTTATAACAATAAGTTTCCCAATTTTTTCTATATATTCAACTAAAGAAATGTGTCTTTGTTCTGTATAGTTACAAACACTTCCACTTTTTGCTTCTCTTTCATTCTGCTGACAAAACGCTCCACCTTATTCCATAGCTCAATCATTTTTTTGTACTTTGTTTTCCTGTAACTTGAAATTTATATTCTATCCGTTTGTTATCTTTAACGCCAGGAAATGCTACTCCTCCAAGACCGTCAATTGTTTGCCATGCAAGGCGTAGCAGTTGACTGGGTGACCCAACACATCTATCTGACAGACGCGACCAATGGTGCCATCCATGTCTACAACTACGATGGCCAGCGTGGGAAAA
>JAXRKP010000504.1:132500-145000 GCA_037039925.1 Doris montereyensis
GGCTATCGCTGATACTGTTTAGTCCTTAGTTTAAGTTTCTTTTATTGCAATAACATCTTAATATGAATAAACTTATTCTTTCAACTAATAGAAAATGCTTGTTTTATAGGTCTTTTGTCATCTGTAAACGTGAACTTATTCTTCAAACTAAATCTAAATCCTAGATTCACCTGTTGCACACACTCATTTTTTCATGCAAATGGCTGGGGAAACCCCTCACTGTAAGAAGGTCACTTCGGTAACACCGCAAGCTCTACTTGGGTCAAGCAATGGAAAAGAAGAGATGGGGGGGGGGGGGGGGGGACACGATGCCATAGCTGTTGAGATACCTTGACCTTTTATTTTGGAAGCCCCTAGTTTGATTCGCAGATTAAACTTTCATAGCTACCAACCAGTACGTCAAAAAGATATTCAGTATGGGTTTTTTGGACTTTGAATCCATAGGTCTGTATTTACCTTGAAAATTATGTTATGTGTGTGAGGGTTAATTGATTATTTTGCCTAAAGAACCCCAAGTCCTCAACAGAGACTCAGAGAGATTGGAATGAAAGTCTGGAGACTCCATCCTGAGTCTGAGTTCCCAAAACTGATGTCGCACTTCACCAGAAAGACCAACAATTGGCAGACTTTTCATCACTTACCTTTAACCCTTTCATGTTTACATTAAGCAACAGCCATCTTGCTCTGTACGTTCAACTTCCTCTCCGCTGTGGCAACCCGGTTTGGTTACATTTTACCCTCCTCCTACCAGCTGATCTTCACAACAGAATACGGATCAGTCTACACCTTCCCGCTACTACTTTCAGTTGGTCACGTGGAAGCTGCCCTGACCTTTAATGTTGTATTCTATTCTAAATTTAGAACAATGGCATCAGTCATGTGACCAATTAGAGCTAACAAAACAAGAGGTGTGTCACTTGTCGGTTTCAGTCGGCTTGAACAACGTGGGCTCGTATTGGCAGGTGTCTCTTTCTGTCGCTTTGAACTTTCAGCGGGTGTCCTGCACATGTCGTTTTTTTTATCGGTTTAAATGGTAAAAGATTAAAGGGTTAATTAGATTTAAATTATCAATGTTTTTTAAAATTATTATAGGGTGTCACGGGGTGTCACACAAGTAGAATCAGTTTGAGCGGTCAGAGACTTACTATCTTACAGTCTTAAATAGTCAGAGTACCCAACTCCATCAGAAATTTTAGAAAACAAGAAAGTCCTTTGTACACTTTCGGCTGTTGAGGATCCTCCTTAGTTTGAAGTGTTGCTCAAGGCAAAAGCTTATTTGTTAAATATATCTCTGTTTGAAGGAAAAAACAAATGTGTTTTTATGTCTGTAAAAAGAAGCCTGGTTTGATAAAGGTAAATGATATTGGGAATGTGTTAGATGTTGCATGTATGCTCTAGGCTAATTTACAGTTACAAATTATAGTGTTGGAAATGACATTGAATTATATTAAAGCCCCATAGGAACAAAGACGAGATAAATACAAGAAATAGACAGATAAAAATCATTACCACCATGGGGATCAAACCCACGACTTCTACGTTGGCACCCATCACCTCGCCATGAAAAGAAAACGTGATACCAACCGAACTTTGTCTCGTCTATGTTCCTATGGGGCTGTAAAATATTCAATGTCATTTCCTTTACTTCCGACATGCCCCTTGCCTCACTGTTTGTCTGTAAATTATTGTGATATCCAATACAAGTGAAAAGCTTCCACAAAGCTTGAAAAAAATCAGCACAGTCGGCCGTTTTTATGATTTTATTTTTGCTACTATGTCGCCATTACTTTTCAGTGTTTTCCTTTTTTCATTTCATCAACAAAATGACTCATTCGGTCCATGTCTGTTTACTTTGCCCCGCCCTCATCTCTTTTTCTCCCATTTTTTTCCCCATTTACAGCTGCCCATCAGCATTTACAGGAGACAAATGTGAAATCAATGTGTGTGACAACCACTGCTTTAATGGCAATTGTACTCCCCCACAAATTCCTGGTGGCATGCCCAAGTGCAGGTAAGGGCCTATAATGGCAGCTAGAATATCATCATGAAGGAGTAGAAATAAGATAAAGAATTTGATATGTCATAAGTGTGAAGGAAATAAATGCCTGTAATGATTCCTACTGTAGAATTTTGTGGGGAGGGGGTGGGAGGGGTGTCAAGGGAATTTCAATCGATGAGATAGATGGAGACATCAGGTGACCCCTTAACGGATTACACTGAATGAAGAAGAAAAAATTTGTGAACAGAGAGAAAAAAGGAATTTCCAGCTTCTTCCTGGTCACACTTGGAGACATTGAAGAAGAAAAAAAACAGAGAAAGGAAGGGTTTTATTAAAGTAACTACCATTCCATCCATCCTGTCACAGCTTCTTCCTGAAGATAAACTCGACAGTGTAGTAGTAGTGGTGTTATTTTCACAGAAATTTAGAAATAGGTCTGAAGGTGATTTTTTTTACGCTTTGTTCCAATGATGTTACATTGTCCGATTGTTTGCTTTTTACTCTGGCAAAGTAGATGATTACATAGAATTTGAAATGACCAAATGGAAATTGCAGAGTAAAAAATGTACACTAAATTTGATCTTGTTGTTTGGAATTGTTGATATTCAAATTTGACAAATTCTTTTATCAGATGTACTGACGGATTCAGTGGAGACAGATGTGATAAGTTTGCCTGTACGGGTTACTGTAAACACAACGGCAAGTGTTTGCTTGGGCCAGACAGAAAGCCAGTTTGCTTGTAAGTTGCCAATGTTTTTACCTTGGAGGAACATGTCAAAGTTTGAATTCAAATAACATGACGTTAAGCCCAATGAGAAGTTCTACTGTTTTAAATTATGCATTACGTGGTCTCTGCCTAAGGGGTTGTTGCCTAAGGGACTGGTCCGCCTTTATGGGTGCTTTTTCCATGTAATGAATGTTTTCCTCTTTAACTCATTAGCCCACAGTTTTCTTGACCGGAAGACCTTGACCTAAATTCAACTTCTCAGCAACTAGGTCACTGTGGTGTGTTTACATTTTTTAGCAAAGACAAAGAAAGAATTGAGAATATCTGCAAAAACCAAGGGCTGGAATCAGTATCATCAAAATTATGTGAATATAGACTACGGTGGATTGGAGATGTGAAGAGAAAGCATGAGAATTACGTGGGTAAAAGAGCACTACAGATGGAAGTGCCAGGTAAAAAAAAAGAAGAGGGAGATCAAAAACAGAGATAGATGAATTGCAAATAGGGAGAAAGGAGAGAAATCAGAGTAAACAAGAATGGTGCAGTGAACCGAAATCTATGGAGAAACAGCATTCTTTATGGCAACCCTGCAAACAGTGGAACAAGCTGAATGAAGAAGAAAAAAACAGGAAATGAATTGGTATGGTAAGTTTGACATGATAACTTATTAGAAAGACATCAACGTCATTGACTTTTTCACACAACTAGAAACTTGAATGCATGATAATCCACTCACTCATGATTGTTTTTACTTTGGACTTAAGTTTAATGCTATCAATAGCTACCACCGCCGGTAACTCAGTCGGTAAGGCAGCTGTCTTCCACGCAGGAAGCCGGAGGTCGATTCCCAGTCAGGGCAAATTTTCCCATCAACTCAACAGCAAAATGGGTAACTGTGTCTATTTCAGACTGGACTAAAGTAAAGGTGGCAGGTAAAACTACCACAAAAACTCTACGACTTGCCTAGAAAAATTAGGAATCTGCTCCAGGTAATCCTACACTCAACTTTGAATAGTGTGCAACTTACTTTACTTTGGTGTTAAATTAATCATGAGGTGCAGGAATGTAGTTTCGTGATGAAGCCATATCTGTCTAACGTCTCCTCCTACAGATGCTCAGTTTACTACGATGGGTCTCAATGTGAGAGGGAGAGGAGATGAAGGACTGGTGCCCAGATGTTTGTTTCAACAATGCCACCTGCAAGAAAGAAAACTCGGACTACGTCACCCTGCGAATGCAAGCGTGGATTTACAGGTGAGTAGAATTTCTTTCTTTTCTTTTATGTGTGTTTGTTTATTTGCAATTTGATACTAGTGCTAGTAGTGACTGTTTCTATTATGTCTGTTTCAAATCTTGTTGTTTATTTTGTTGTGTATTCTAGGAATTATTTCTTCTCGTCTAACATACGTATAATTGAAGAGCAATAAGATGTTTATAGACTTGATGAAATAAGTGACAAGAAAAAGGGATTTAAAACATATGTGAGGAGCAAGTGACAAGAAAAAGGGATTTAAAACATATGTGAGGAGCAAGTGACAAGAAAAAGGGATTTAAAACATATGTGAGGAGCAAGTGACAAGAAAAAGGGATTTAAAACATATGTGAGGAGCAAGTGACAAGAAAAAGGGATTTAAAACATATGTGAGAGAGCAAGTGACAAGAAAAAGGGATTTAAAACATATGTGAGGAGCAGTGACAAGAAAAAGGGATTTAAAACATATGTGAGGAGCAGTGACAAGAAAAAGGGATTTAAAACATATGTGAGGAGCAAGTGACAAGAAAAAGGGATTTAAAACATATGTGAGGAGCAAGTGACAAGAAAAAGGGATTTAAAACATATGTGAGGAGCAAGTGACAAGAAAAAGGGATTTAAAACATATGTGAGGAGCAGTGACAAGAAAAAGGGATTTAAAACATATGTGAGGAGCAGTGACAAAGTCTACTTACTTCAAGGTTATTTATTGTTGTGGTTTTTAACTCAGGTTAGAGTCTTTCTTTTGTGTACTTCCTTTGTTCTATGTAATGTCCTTGCTGTCCCTTTGGAAGCTTTAGCCACTTGTTCATTGCAGCAAGAAATGGCTCTACTCTAGGTTTTTTTCTATTGATTTATGAATTTTAAGAATTAAGAGATGAAAGATAGAGAAAAGTATATAATCTATATTCCTGCTCAAAGGTAGGCTCTGAAATTTTACATCTAATTTTGGGTATTTCATACCAAAGTTTTTCACAATAATAAGGAGTAACCAGCATGAAAGAAAAGTTCCCTTAAGGCCAATACGGCCCATAGAGCTGAAATTCATTTATATTTCTAAAGCATGAAATGTGGAACAGGTGATAAAGCGTCAGCCTCTGGATAGGTGTGTGGCATCGGTAGCCAAGTAATTAGACTGCCAGTAAAAACCTGCATCAGACTAACGTCTTGTCCAGGAGATGATTATTATCACCTTTTCTGCTTCACGCTATAGAAACCGGGATAAGCTCTGACTCTATGGGCCGTAATGGCCTTGAAGTAATTTTCCGACTTTGAACTAGTTATCTCATTATTTTGTTTGAACATACTCTCGCACAATCACTGCCGTAGATAAGAAAAAAATGAAAAGATCATTGCAAATGGATTTTGTTGTTCCTTGGACAAAAAAAAATTCTTTTTAATGTGTCGAATTCCTAGACGTGAAAACAATAATTTTATGTACTGTTTCAAATGTCCGTTTAGATATTGACATTTCCATCTCAAATTTCCTGCCTTTCCACAAATTTTACAAAAACTGCCATAATATACTTTTATCTTTCCACAATATCATTAATTGGAATAATTTTGATAATATTCATATTCTATCTATTTTCCTCATGTAACGGCTAGGTTATGACCTACTGATTCTGTAATCCATATAACAGGTAAAAGATGTGACCAGTGCCTTGACCTTGTCTGTCACAACAGTGGAAAGTGTAGAAAGAATGCCCAGGGCCAGTCTAGGTGTGAGTGTCCGCCTCATCTCAACCCAGATGCTGGCTGTCAGTACTCCTGTAAGCAGTTGTGCCAAGCCAAAGGCGCCGAAGTACCAAGTAAGTCTGGTATGGCCGTTTCTTCATGACTAGTGCTGAAATACTAAAAAGCAAAGTAAGTCTTGTGTGGCCATGACTCTAGTACCGAAATACTCAAAAGCAAAATAAGTCTGGTATGGCCATGACTAGTACCGAAATACTCAAAAGCAAAATAAGTCTGGTATGGCCATTTCTAGTACTGAAATACTAAAAAGCAAAATAAGTCTGGTATGGCCATGACTAGTACCGAAATACTCAAAAGCAAAATAAGTCTGGTATGGCCATTTCTAGTACTGAAATACTAAAAAGCAAAATAAGTCTGGTATGGCCATGAATACGAAATACTCAAAAGCAAAATAAGTCTGGTATGGCCATGACTAGTACTGAAATACTCAAAAGCAAAATAAGTCTGGTATTGCCGTTTCTAGTACTGAAATACTCAAAAGCAAAATAAGTCTGGTATGGCCATTTCTAGTACTGAAATACTCAAAAGCAAAATAAGTCTGGTATGGCCGTTTCTAGTACTGAAATACTAAAAAGCAAAATAAGTCTGGTATGGCCATTTCTAGTACTGAAATACTCAAAAGCAAAATAAGTCTGGTATGGCCATTTCTAGTACTGAAATACTCAAAAGCAAAATAAGTCTTGTATGGCCATTTCTAGTACTGAAATACTAAAAAGCAAAATAAGTCTGGTATGGCCATTTCTAGTACTGAAATACTCAAAAGCAAAATAAGTCTGGTATGGCCATTTCTAGTACTGAAATACTCAAAAGCAAAATAAGTCTGGTATGGCCATTTCTAGTACTGAAATACTCAAAAGCAAAATAAGTCTCGTATGGCCATTTCTCCATGACTAGTACCGAAATACTAAAAAGCAAAATAATTCTCGTATGGCCTTTTCTCCGACTGTAGTGCTGAAATATTAAAAAGTTGAATTTTACAAGTCTTGTGTGGCCGTTTCTTCATGACTGTAGTACTGAAATACTGAAAAGCAAAGTAAAGTCGTGCGGCTGTTTTTTCATGACTAGTACTGAAATACTAAAAAGCGAAATAATTCTCGTATGGCCATTTCTTCATGACTAGTGCTAAAATATTAAAAGTTGAGTTTTACAAGTCTCGTGTGGCCGTTTCTTCATGAATGTAGTACTGAAATCCTAAAAAATAAAGTAAGTCTCGTATGGCCATTTCTTCATGACTTTACCACTGAAATACTAAAAAGTTGAGTTTTACAAGTCTCGTATGACTGTTTCTTCATGACTAGTACTGAAATATTAAAAAGTAAAGTGTTTTGTATGGCCATTTCTTCATGACTGTAGTACTGAAATATTAAATAGTAAAGTTTTACAAGTCTCGTATGGTCGTTTCTTCATGAATGTAGTAGTGAAATACTAAAAAAGTAAAGTAAGTCTCGTATGGTCGTTTTTTCATGACTGAAGTACAGAAATACTTAAAAGTAAAATAAGCAAAATATTTATCTTGATACTCTTTTTCTTGGGTTTTTTTCTTTCTTCTTTTCCAATTCCAAAGTTAAGCTGTTTAATATATTTACTCAACATTTCCTTTAACTGACCACCAGAACACTGTGACTGCGACTGTCCACCCCAGTACACAACCAATGAGTGCTGCCTTGACCACTGTGAAGATGAAACCTGCATCCTTGTACGTATGCCAGCTGCTTTTCCCTATCTCCTACCCTCTCTTTTTTCCTGCTTTTCCTTTTGTTTGTTTAATTTCTTATTAAAAGTTCTCTGTTGCATTCCTCTTTTCCTCTTTCCTTTGTTGATTTCATCATTTTGTGTATTTTGTGAAGATGTCTATACATTTCCAATAACTTCTGTCCTCATTTTTTAATTCGGCAGTTGGCGGGAACTGCTGGTAGGTCTTACTTCTTTCCCCTCACTCTTTCACTTATCTTTCATCTTAATTCACCCTGAGATCTCTGCATATGGTGGACAGAGAAATTTGGATGAATTGTAAACCTGAATTTGTTTGATGTCAATAAAGATAAAGTGACATAAAACTATTATAATCATTTTTTTAAATTTCTGTATATTTTTTAAGTACAGCAGTTAGATTCCTGTTTGCAGTTTCACCAACCTTTTAGTCTTTAGCTGTTTTATCAAGTAAAACGAGTAAACTCATTTTTCTTACTTGGAGATCATTCCCTTCAGCTTTTTTACCCTCATTTTTTAAATAAACAAAGCAAGATGTCTTGTAGCAATGTTTTTAATCTGTTATTCAAACAATTATGGGGAAATAGTAATACCGATAATAATAATAATAATAATAATAATGATATTAATGATAATAGAAACAATCTTTATTGCGCATGAAATGATAATTTGTTGTTTGGTTTACAATTTTAATTTCTCTTGACTTATTTCGAAATCAACATTAACAGACAACTATTCATCCATTCATTCACTGGTCTATTTCTATTCTGGAAGACGGTTGGCACACAAGACACACTATGAGATTAGACAGCAGTGTAATCATTTAAACAATTAATTCCTGACCTACTTAATCTGCTTTGACAGTGAATGGCAAGCCTCAGTGTAAATGTGACGACTACCACAAGGGTGACAGATGTAAAATATGTAAATGTGAGACAACGGGCACATGCATCAAAGATAAACAAGGAAACTCAGCCTGCAAGTAAGTTGATGATTTTCATTTTTACTGTTGTCATAAAAATAAACTTTTCGACGTTAACCTTGGTGGTGATGTAGTTGATAACCAAAAAGCTAAATTTCCTGTTTGCTAATGTATTAATAACCCTCTCATCCCTACATCCCTATTCAAGTATGGTCTTCTCTCATCCCTATATCCCTATTCCAAGTATGGTCTTCTCTCATCCCTACATCCCTATTCAAGTATGGTCTTCTCTCATCCCTACATCCCTATTCAAGTATGGTCTTCTCTCATCCCTATATCCTATTCAAGTATGGTCTTCTCTCATCCCTACATCCCTATTCAAGTATGGTCTTCTCTCATCCCTATATCCCTATTCAAGTATGGTCTTCTCTCATCCCTATATCCCTATTCAAGTATGGTCTTCTCTCATCCCTATATCCCTATTCAAGTATGGTCTTCTCTCATCCCTATATCCCTATTCAAGTATGGTCTTCTCTCATCCCTATATCCCTATTCAAGTATGGTCTTCTCTCATCCCTATATCCCTATTCAAGTATGGTCTTCTCTCATCCCTATATCCCTATTCAAGTATGGTCTTCTCTCATCCCTATATCCCCTATTCAAGTATGGTCTTCTCTCATCCCTATATCCTATTCAAGTATGGTCTTTCTCATCCCTATATCCTATTCAAGTATGGTCTTCTCATCCCCTATATCCCTATTCAAGTATGGTCTTCTCTCATCCCTATATCCCTATTCAAGTATGGTCTTCTCATCCCTATATCCCTATTCAAGTATGGTCTTCTCTCATCCCTATATCCCTATTCAAGTATGGTCTTCTCTCATCCCTATATCCCTATTCAAGTATGGTCTTCTCTCATCCCTATATCCCTATTCAAGTATGGTCTTCTCTCATCCCTATTCAAGTATGGTCTTCTCTCATCCCTATTCAAGTATGGTCCTCTCATCCCTATTCAAGTATGGTCTTCTCTCATCCCTATATCCCTATTCAAGTATGGTCTTCTCTCATCCCTATTCAAGTATGGTCTTCTCTCATCCCTATTCAAGTATGGTCTTCTCTCATCCTATATCCTATTCAAGTATGGTCTTCTCATCCCTATTCAAGTATGGTCTTCTCTCATCCCTATTCAAGTATGGTCTTCTCTCATCCCTATATCCCTATTCAAGTATGGTCTCTCATCCCTATATCCCTATTCAAGTATGGTCTTCTCTCATCCCTATTCAAGTATGGTCTTCTCTCATCCCTATTCAAGTATGGTCTTCTCTCATCCCTATTCAAGTATGGTCTTTCTCATCCCTATTCAAGTATGGTCTTCTCTCATCCCTATTCAAGTATGGTCTTCTCTCATCCCTATTCAAGTATGGTCTTCTCTCATCCCTATTCAAGTATGGTCTTCTCTCATCCCTATTCAAGTATGGTCTTCTCTCATCCCTATTCAAGTATGGTCTTCTCTCATCCCTATTCAAGTATGGTCTTCTCTCATCCCTATTCAAGTATGGTCTTCTCTCATCCCTATTCAAGTATGGTCTTCTCTCATCCCTATTCAAGTATGGTCTTCTCTCATCCCTATTCAAGTATGGTCTTCTCTCATCCCTATTCAAGTATGGTCTTCTCTCATCCCTATTCAAGTATGGTCTTCACCAAATGTTAACTATTTATTATGATTAAAGCGATGCTGATTCTTACCTTTCTCATCCTGTAACCTTAATTGTTGCCTTTAACACATAGCCTAAATACTGCCACATAGAGGACATTACATTCCTTATTAAAGAAGATTCTAACTGAGCAACACTTGAGGATTTTATATTTGTTATTAGATTTTTCTCCATTGTTTTTTGTCAATTTGTCTTTTTTTTTCAAGACCTCAGCATGAATTTCATCTAGAAAGAGTTGTTTTCTAAAAAGATAATTTTCTGTTGACAGAAAATGAGACAACAGATTAAAAAATCTAAACGATTTTTTTTTAAAGTGGGAATGTATTTTAATATACAACTGAAATCGATGTGTGTATCTTTTTACATCTGTAACTCTAACGTACTCTCCTCTTTGTCTTTGCTAAACATAATCACATAATCCACATTTCTCTAGCTAGGTCAAATTCATGATGCACTTTTCTGCATTGTTCCTTGTGTCTTTTCTTATTGTGAAAGCGAGCCAATAGTGCACTTTGCTATATGTGTGTTCATGTTCCTTCTTTTATGAAAAATCCAGGGTGCATTCACTTGTGTGTATTTCCTACACTATAATTTCCAGTTATTTACTCCTGTTAAATGGTGTTGATGGCCGAGTGGTTGGGCTGCTGAGCTTTTGATCAGGAGGTCCCGGATTCGAATCCCAGCAAAGCTAGGTTCGACTTTGTGTTCCTTTGGGAAAATCATTTAATTTTTTAACATAAGTTTCCCCACTCAACCCAGGTGCAAATGGGTACAAGTACAAACTTGGAAGTAAAAACCTGCACCAGACTAGCATCCTGTCCAGGAGGTGATTAAGCTCACCTGCTCCACTTCATGCTACAGAAGCTGCGATAAGCTCCAGCTCTATGGACTGCTTTCTTACAATATTTACATGTCAAAGTCAGGCTGCACTCCTCTGTATCTTTCTTTTCTAAAATCAAAGTCAGGCTGCACTCCTCTGTGTCTTTCTTTCTAAAATCAAAGTCAGGCTGCACTCCTCTGTGTCTTTCTTTCTAAAATCAAAGTCAGGCTGCACTCCTCTGTGTCTTTCTATCTAAAATCAAATCAGCTAACTCCTCTGTGTCTTTCTATCTAAAATCAAAAAGCTACACTCCTCTGTGTCTTTCTATCTAAAATCAAAGTCAGGCTGCACTCCTCTGTGTCTTTCTTTCATAGACATTATGCTTTGCTTTAAATCAAACTGAAGGTTGAATTTTCTGTGGGTTTTTATCTAAATGGAGTATTCACACCTTCTCACAGCCAAACTCAGCTATCACTCTGTGATTTTTATAATGGTGTTATATGTTTTCTCCCTCATCAAACTTGTGATGCAATTTTCTGTGTTTTACCTAAACATATTCTGTCAGTCATCTATCTACTCAGTATTCACATCCCTGTATCTGATGTGGACAGTTTTGTACCTGCTCTTAATTCAAATTCAGAGTTTACTTTTCTATTTCTTTTAGAGGCATTGTAGCTAAACCATAATGTTGTGAGTTGGTAATCACGATGACACTGGTTCAAAACCCATGGTGTTTTTGCACAACGTTGTACTCTTAGAAAGGTACATCATTCTAATTTCCTCACTTGACTCGGGTGTGAATGAGTATCCAGCTATAGCTAGAGAAAGATCTTGTCAGGGTGTTAAAACAAAGCGCCTGACAGGTTGCTGTACTGTATGCTCCTCATGGAGTTGAGAAGGACTTTGAATAAAATTACCTACTGGAGGATTAATGATGGACAGTCGATGAGCTTGCATTTTGTGAGGGGACACAGACTATAAATCCATCTTTATCTTTTCTCTTTCTCTCCGGAGTAATATCTATGTGCTTTCTCATAAGTCTAAACTCTAGGTTCAACCTACTGTGTCTGCCATACACCGTTTTCATCTTCTTTCACCCAAATCAAACTTTAGCCATCAATATAGCTTTGTCTTTAACCTTGCATGAGACATGTTTCGTTGTCCCTTGCATGAGACATGTTTCGTTGTCCCTTGCATGAGACATGTTTCATTGTCCCTTGTCAATGTCATCGTTACAAAAGCCAATGCAACCTTTCAGTAGAAGGGAATTAAATTATATAAAATTTGCTACGAGTTTACTAAAAATTAAAATTAAAACATAGTACTATACATTATTTAAAGTGTTGAAAAAGAATTGCTTTGAATTGTTTTTGTAACATAACGTGTTGTGAAAATACCTCAAATTGATCTTAAGAGACAATAATGTTACTATCAATATGCATTCCATGCAATATTTGTAGAAGTTTCACATTTTTAACCAAGATGCTCAAAAAAAGAAAGTAAAAGGAAACAAAACAGACAAACAGAAACAAAACAAAAATTTTGAGTCTCAATGCATGAAATACAGGAAGCATGAAAGGAAAAATCTATCCCAAGTGAT
>JAXRKP010000504.1:152500-225000 GCA_037039925.1 Doris montereyensis
TTTAAAGTTCCAGACAGCTAACCTTTTCCTATCATGTCCTTTTTGTATTTGTTCAGCCAACCTTTTCCTATCATGTCCTTTTGTATTTGTTCAGCTAATCTTTATCATGTCATTTTGTATTTGTTCAACTAACCTTTTCCTGTCATGTCCTTTTGTATTTGTTCAGCTAACCTTTTCCTGTCATGTCCTTTTGTATTTGTTCAGCTAACCTTTTCCTGTCATGTCCTTTTGTATTTGTTCAGCTAACCTTTTCCTGTCATGTCCTTTGTATTTGTTCAGCTAACCTTTTCCTGTCATGTCCTTTTGTATTTGTTCAGCTAACCTTTTCCTGTCATGTCCTTTTGTATTTGTTCAGCTAACCTTTTCCTGTCATGTCCTTTTGTATTTGTTCAGTAACCTTTTCCTGTCATGTCCTTTTGTATTTGTTCAGCTAACCTTTTCCTATCAATATCATGTCCTTTTGTATTTGTTCAGTCAACCTTTTCCTGTCATGTCCTTTTGTGTTTGTTCAGCTAACCTTTTCCTATCAATATCATGTCCTTTTTGTATTTGTTCAGTCAACCTTTTCCTGTCATGTCCTTTTGTATTTGTTCAGCTAACCTTTTCCTGTCATGTCCTTTTGTATTTGTTCAGCTAACCTTTTCCTATCAATATCATGTCCTTTTGTATTTGTTCAGCCAACCTTTTCCTGTCATGTCCTTTTGTATCTGTTCAGGCGGCTGTCTCAGTACGGCCACAAGCGAATGGACAAAGGTGCTAATCTCAACGTGTCCAACCCTGTCTTCATGAAGAAAGATGATGATGATGATGATGATGAGAATGAGCCGCTGGATAGTGGTGGAAGAGTTATCTTTACTGGGGAGGACGCTGTAAGTCATTTTGCTGTCTGACTCGCTCTTATATATCTGTCTTGACTTTGTTGCTTTGTTTCAGTTTGCTTTAGACAGTCGACACTGCGAATAAGCATGGAAGAAGACTGGAGCTTGCTTATCACCAAAGCGTGCTTGAGGCTGAAATACCAATGCAAAGAATCATGAATTGGCTCTATTTTGCACATTTGTATTATATTGTAATTATAATGAGAATGAAAAATTTTTTTATGGGCCTTTCCTCTCATTCTCATGACAGATGTAACGGATATTTTTAAACTAACAGAAAACCAGAGGCAATGATAGAAGCAGCAAAGGAATAGACAATGAATAGACAGCTTGAAGGAAATGAGGGATGCGTAGGAATTATTATTATTATTATTATTATTATTATTATTATTATTATTATTAGTATTATTAGTTTATTAGTATTATTATTATTATTATTATTATTATTATTATTATTATTATTATTATTATTATTATTATTATTATTATTAATATTGAGTTATTAAACTGCAATGTGATGACTTGAATGATCGTGTTCCTGAAAGATGACCTTAATGGACTATATATATATATGCTTAGCTTGACAGACAGACAGATGCATTGATTCTTTTTCTCCTTTTTGTTTTATTTTTCAGGCCAACAATTTTGCCAACCCTATGTACGACGTGCTTCACAGCGACAGTCGGCAGAAATTAATGCCCTCCGATAATATGCAGGAGGAGAACCACAACTTTGAAGAGCTCGACGTCCAATATGGTGGCTCAGAGAACGGCGGCACGCATTTGAAAACGGACACCAGCTTAGCGTAGAAGAAGCGTTGAATGATTGGGCTGATTGAGACTGGGAGCGAGTGAAGGCCTTTGGTGTTTGCAAATATTGTTTGTCTGTGGAAAAAGTGCCATGACTGACTGTGAGCGTGAGAAGATGGCCGCAGGCATGGCTGCCATGAGACACAGTAAGGATACTAGAATTAATGAAGGCCTTAGGGATGGGAATGTGATGTAATAGGAATCAGAACATGTGTGATACTTGTACAGACATCCAAAGAAATTTTAATATTGCTTCCTCTTCCAATAATGTTTATGATGATGATGATGATGATAATGACCATAATTATTTTATTCATTTCAATATTATTAATGATGCTCATATTTTTATGATTTTTGTATTGTGTAGTCTGTATTTCTATGACAATTCAATTTAACTTGATGTTTGAATATTTTTATCCCTATTATTTTGTAAATCAAGCCATTCCGAATAGGAATTCTTGAATTCCTATTGTTTTGTTTTAATTGTGTTTTCTGTTTTAAAAAATCGCTGTGTCACTGGATCGCTAGATTCATATCAAATTAGAGTGTGATGCTTGAGAATTCTCTCCCTTTAAAATGCTTTCTTTCATTTTTATGATATAATTTAGACCCTTCAAAATAGGAAGACGGGTCGTACATAAGTTAATCTCGGCTTTAAGTTTAAGTTTTGTTATGGATGATTTAGGTGTTTACTGGTTTCTTTTTTCTCTCTTTTTCTTTGCAAGTGTAGGGCGATGTTTTAGTTTTAATTTATAAATGCAAAATGATATTTAGGTGATATTGGTGCTCCCAAATAAAAATCTGATCTAGTATAAAACAACAGTCTGTTTTTGTGATCATTTGTGTAAAAAGAAGAACAAGACATTGTGCTGATGAACACTAAGAAGGCTTTTCCTTTCTTATGTTCATCAGCTGATTTCTTTTTGGCATTTGTTTGATTTGTATTGGTTTTTGGGCTGTATTTTCGTTAAGTTGTTGAATCGATTTTGTTTTGATGGGATTTTTTTGGGCCAAGGGATACTTTTCAAATATTATTAAAGGTTTTTATGGATATTTTGCATGAAGAATGACTATTGATAATTATGATGTATCTTTTTCGTTTCACAACAACAATGTTAAGCCAATAACTCATTATGTGCCAATTATTGCTATTATCCAGCTATCAGACACGGATTCCATCATAGATACTTACAACAAAATAGATGCAGGCATTTTGTTTTCTTCCCGGACAGGCTGTGAACAGCACGACTAAACCTCTCACATCAGCTTCATGTCATTCTAAGAATTGTCTGATTCCTTTCTATCTGTAACAAGTAGCATCTTGGGAGATTATTTGCTTGTTTTGTTTTGTTGGGTTTTTTTAAAAACTTTTGTTTGTCTCTGTTCATGAAGAACCATTATGAAAAGATTATCTCTGTACAGTGTGTCGTATTGGTAACATTAGCTAGTCCAAACCGCCCCGTTTTCTGGTCACACGGCGCGAGTCGCAGATTTCGCTAATTTTCGGTCATATTCTCCTTGCCCCTCTCTCTTCAAATACGTAGTAGCGTAATGTGTTTTACACTATTGGAAAGCTCTATTCAAGCCCTTTCCAACCTTGTGTGTTGTGATAGGGAATGTGTAATATAATGTGCTCTCACACTCTAGTAAACAAGGGTGGTCAGACTCGAGTTAATGGCGAGCCGGTGAAAATCCAGCTCTCGAAACATCCCTCTCTCTTTCTTCGCATTGCGTGATAGCTCAATGAATGATAGTCAGCTCTGATTGGTCGAATCAGATTGTGCTAAGAATAGGCTTTACAATGATACCCCACAGTCCCGCCGATGTCAAAGTTAAGAGTTCGGTCCGAGGCGGTTAAAAGTTTTAAAATGCTGTGTAGAGTCACACGTAAGAAACTCAGAGAAAACGAGCCCACCAAAACAAAGCTCACCAAACAAAGCCCACCAAAACAAAGCTCACCAAAACAAAGCTCACCAAAACAAAGCCCACCAAAACAAAGCTCACCAAAACAAAGCTCACCAAAACAAAGCTCACCAAAACAAAGCTCACCAAAACAAAGCTCACCAAAACAAAGCCCACCAAAACAAAGCTCACCAAAACAAAGCCCACCAAAAACAAAGCTCACCAAAACAAAGCCCACCAAAACAAAGCTCACCAAAACAAAGCTCACCAAACAAAACAAAGCCCACCAAAACAAAGCTCACCAAAACAAAGCTCACCAAAACAAAGCCCACCAAAACAAAGCAAAACAAATTCAATTTTGCATTGGAAACTACTAGTGTCATTTAAATTTTGACTTTGCAAGTTACCGTGACAGAGCTTTTATTTAACGCGTCCTCAACCAAAACATGGCACGGCCTTCTAACTAGATCTAGTAAGCGGTTCTGACCAGTCGCTCGGCTCGGGCCGTGTGCGCTCGTCAATTCAGTGCGTAAAGACAAATGCCTTTTTGCATTTTTTCATTTTGTACATCGATATAAAGCCATCTTGTAGTATTCTGAGAGTCTTAAAAAGATTGGGTTTGTTCCATGTATTTATGACTTCAAGTTTAAGAAGTGAGTTTTGTGAGTGATCGTTTTTTGTGAGATATAAAACTTAGAAGGTTTATTTGGTGTTTTGGCCCATTTGAAACATTTAACAATTTTTTTAAAATTAAAAAATTGGTAACTTTGTTTAATATTATCCTACAGAAATGATATCAAATTACTCAGATGATAAAGTTCTTCCAGTGGTAGCAATTGGTTTACCATTGCTTACACTTGAGATTTCAGTTTGCACTACCTAGTAACATTTTCCAGTTTCCTTCTCCTGTGTTTTACATGTCAACTATATCCAGATGAAAAGCTATGATGATTGATTGGACCAGCTATTATTACTAGCAATGATTGAAAAAATCTTGGCAAGTTCATTTTTAACCACTGATGTCACTGTTTATAAGTTTTAAAAATAGTTTCTAAGATTATAACGTAAAGGAGAGATGGTTGATTCAAATTTCAGCCCTTGCTATTTTTTTAATCACTCAGAGATAACAAGTCGCTTAAATGTTTTCAAAGATGGTTGTTAAGTATTTAGAGGATCGTCTTTATTTAAAGACAAATTTTCTAATGTCTTTCAGTAAGCAGACCACACTTGAAGAAGAAAAATTCCTTTCTTTTAGAAAAAATCAGTTCTTAATATTTTGTTATACTTAACAGTTATTGCCATATGTAGCTTTGTGCCTATACTATGTGTCATCATTTAGACCAAGTCCATATTATATCACCAGAAGAAAAAAAAACAATAGCACATGTATATGCTATGTTACTAAATCTTAATGGAAATGATATTGCCATAATTTTCAAAAATAGGTGTAATATCTTTTGGTACATATAAATGTGACGTAGTTCAAACAAAAAAACTTGCATGTTGTATGTTATAAAAGATGTAGATTTTTTGTAACAATGGCTGTGCTGTATGAGATAAGAGATTTGGAATCGTTAGTTAAACATTTTTATTTAGATTTACTTGTTATTGTTATGTTTAGGCTGCTTTTATTTGACTTTTGCCACTTGTCACATAAAGTTTTAAATCACAAAACAGTATTAATGTATATAGCGTAAAAAAATACTTTTGTGAGAGATTCCTGGGATAAGCTCTGTAGAATAAGACCTGTACTGTTTTTATATGCATTGGCAATGCTATACCACAATGTTTATTCAAAACAATAGGTTATTTGTCAGGCATATCTGAAAGGCTTTTTAATGTTAAGCACAATCATTTATCTACATTAGATCATAGCTAAATTAGATATGGCAATTTTAAGTTGGCAGTTTCAAAGCTGTACAGTGGGCTAAATAGTTTCTAAGTATTCGTCTATAGAGAACTAGACTTTCCGCTTTAAAATGACTGAAAAGATTTGCGGGCACAGATCTAATGCAGTTCAGGTGTTCTCAGAAATCCCTCACAATTTGTCTTTTTCAATGCAATGTCTTCCCAAAGAATATATTTTCTGTTGCTGTGCTAGCCATGTGATTCTCAAAAAAATAAAAGATAAGACATCCTCCTACACATACATATGATGTAAACAAGCATAAAATCAAACTAACTCTCAATCTACCAGAAAATTGTGATATTTATCTGCCATTTTCATGGTTTTGTGTTTGCCTGGTTAGGAAATGCTATGGAGGTGAAAGTTACAAATTTTAAAAAGCCACAAAACCAGCAGGGACTTCATCACAAAGGTTGAAGCGTTGCCATGGTTACCTGCCTCAGTTCATTTCTTTTATGCTCTATAGTAATAATAATATAATAGTAATATACTCTTATTTTGACGTTAGAAACTAGGTATATTCAAAATAAGCCATGTTTTTTAAAATTTCATCCTGAAAATTAAAGAAAGCTATTCAGAGAGAAGTGCTGATATTATAAGGCATATACTACGAATTTGATTAATTTAGACATGTCAGGAAGGAAAATTTTGAGATGTTTGTCTTCTAGTTGCCTGGGTTGTACTTCTTCAGTCAGATTGTGCATTTCTGTCCCCGTGTTTGTATGATAATAAGCTTTTGCATGACCAAAGCCAGGAAAGAAAACAATTAGGTCTGCTTATGTGATGTCTGCGGTGTTGAACATTCCATATTTAAAGAGAAAGCCACAATTCTGTAATCATTGCCATGGATGAGGGTGTTACCAATAAAGCTGTAGTTGTGTTTTACATTTTACCTCCACATTAGGTTTGAGTAAATTAACCTCTTCTATTGGTAACACTCTTTTACTGGGTTATTATTTGATGTACTTGAAACAGAAAGCTGTTTGCTGTTGACTACACTATCAATACTATCATTGCAACAGTGACAAACCTGTACAGTGTTAACAATATTTTATATTAATAAGCATTTCTGTGTTCTTGGCGAGTTAATTTATAGAGATAAGAGATCTTGATGTAGTCGTGGTTAAGAGTTGTTTTGTTTCTCTAATTTGACAAGGACAGATTAGTCCTAGAAGTAAAATATATATGGTTTTAAACCATAATGCTGTTGCCATAGCAAAAGATACTTTGAAAGCTCTGACACGTTAACAACATTGCTTTTCAGATTTTTATTCCGCAAATAAACTTCATTATCTATTTTGTTTCAACCTAAAAACACTGGAATATGTCAAGCTTGATGAAAATATGATTACATCAATGTTTTTTTTTATGTTATACATGTATTATACCCTTCCTGTCTTCATTTTTGTTGGGGGTTTTTTTTTTTTGGAGGGGGGGGGGGGGGGGGGTTCTGATGTTTATGTTGGAAGCTAGCCTGTTTGTGTTGTCTTGTACACAAAACATTCTCATATTTAACAATTATTCTAAATTTTGTTTTGAAGGTCTACTAATTGTAGTCGAACTCCAATATCCCAATTTCTTTCCATCTCAACATATCAAACAATGTTTATTTGTTCCATCGCTTCTATTTAATGGTTTTTCAAAGCCTTTTCAATATATGTTCTAAGATCTGTCACGAGTTCAAATCATTTATTTTTATATATTTAATTGTTCATTTATCTTGGTTCATCTAATTATTTATTTAGTTATATTTGATATTTCTTTTCTTTTTTTTTTATATATATATATACTCTTTCTTTAAATTTCATTATATCAAATATTTTTGTTTTCCTTTTGAGACATTTCATGAAGATGTCACTTGTGGAAACTGTGCTTAATCCTCATCTGATCTCAGCTTAGATGGCAAAAGCCGAGCTTTGAAAGGAATTCTAGGTTGCTTATATTTCTCATACACCTAAAATAGAGCTTTGCTTACATTCCACTGTATTTTTACCTGTATGATAAAGTTACGCTTTTATAGGCCTACTTTCACTGCTTCATGATTTTGTAATCTTGTGTTTTGTGATTCTTTGTTTGTTTGAGATGTTTGTATGTAATACACTAAGGCCATAATTAGCTTTTTGACATACTTCATAATAATATTTGTATGGGCTTCTCCTTCTTTTCTTTTTTCTTTCTTTTTTTCTTTTTTTGAATATCCTTTCCACTGTTGGACACAAAGGATTAACTGCCTCTTTGTATTTTTTTTTTTTTTTTGCATGTAAAAAAGATGTAAGTCAACTTTTGGTTGCTTTGAAAATGTGAATATTCTGATGAAATTTTCTTTATCTACTCTCTTGTTGTAATGATGGTAATAATAATAATATTAATAACGATAATAATAATAATAATAATAATAATAATAATAAATAATACTATAAACATATACTATCTACACATAAACATATATGAATTTTTATAATATGTTGCAGAGATGTTGAGACTGTCTGTTTATAAGATGAATATAACGCTGTGAAGAGAGCAAGCAGGGTTTGTGTGGAGAGTGTGGTCGCATACATGTATAAGTTTTTTGTTTTATCTCTAGCAATATGTCCTATATGAGTGCCAAGGCAAATGTTCTTCTGTCATTAATACTTCCTTAAACAAATTGCCTACATTTTGTGTGGAGAGAGACACATGGGGTGCCCTTGCCTGACTTGATGTTGTTCCTACTTGGATTACATACAAGACATCATACTATAGATACGTACAGGTCTATCAACAAGGAACTCTTTAACTCATCGTTGTTGAGAAATGAAGAAGTCACTTTCTGTTAAAGTTAAAGTGATAGAATCCTCAAATATGTGACCTTATAGTAATCAACTGTCACCAATAACAACAATGAATAGTGATAACGATAATAATGTCAATAATAACAATAATAATAAATAGTAATAAATATAATAATACACATACACCAGAAGGAAAATGGGAATTGATAATAACATTAAAAAAAATATAATGATAATAATAAGTAGAAGAAGAAGAAAAAGAAGAAGAATACGGTACTAGTAGCTGTAGTTAAAGAAAGTCAGAAACGCAGTGGCCTAGATAATACAACCAAGCTAACATAATCCTTCCTTGGATAGCTTAAACAACCCGTGTAACTTTGTTTAACCATAGAGCCAATAACTTTCATGTTTTTAGTACACGTGTATGATTTAAATATTATATTTCGATGAAATTTTGTCTTAATAACAAATAATAACATTGACATTATATAGAGAACAAGAAGAAGCCTGTGATTTTGAGGACGGTGATGTTCGACTTTGACTGGCTTAATGCTTGTACCGTATCGTTGTTACAGCTGCTATTACTCCCATGGTGTGTCTTATGAATTGTCTTCCATTTCATCTTCTTTTTCTTCTTTTTTTATTTTCTTCTTTCCTTCTTTTTTTTTCTTTTTTTTTTAGAATGGGATTACCTGGGATGGATGCAAGTTTGAGATTTGAAGAGAAAGAAAAATTTGTGAAATATTCAATCTCTGTAACAATAATTTAGTGCTCTATCTAAGTTCACATATTCAGTTCACATCCCACATTTTCAGGGTTTGGATCACCAGTCACTAGTTTGTTTCTTTAATGTCTTATGGTTTCTATGAGAGGACACAGCTTTTCTAGTATTTACTCACAGTGAGGGAGTTTGATTTCTTGGGTTGGGTTGTTTTTTATATGTGAATGTCATCAGTTTGAAATGATAACTATACATGACACATGATTTCTTGATTTAAATAATAAATTGCCTCCTCAACCCAGTTATTGGATTAGTTTTAAATATACCAGTAAGAAATATTATTACGTTTTTGCTGTCGTGTCATTCACTAAAGAGATGTTTGAAAAGCCCATCGCTGATTAGTAGTACACAAAAGTAGTAGAGGTTTTCACATTTTGATCTTTAACTTGAAGACATGTATTCCAATAGTAAATTACCACACCTGTTAACAGGATCTCATAGTTAATAATAAAATTACCTTTTCAATTAATCCAGTTACACTTCCATGTTAGGTAGTTTGTACCCAGGCTGTGGAAGGTTTTTATGGGTCATTTACTTGTACTTGTACTTGTACTGGTACCCCATCTCTCATCATGCTATACTTGCAGTTGTTGCTGGGGATTTTTTTGCTTTCTTTTTGGTTTGGGTTGGAATTACTTTGGTTCTGTTTTTTATTTCTTTTTGGGGGAGATTTTGTTTCTTTCTTCTTTTTTTTTGCTTTTTTTTTGGTGCTTTTTTTTTTTTTGCATGATGATGGAAGTGTGATAAGAAAATAATCCATGTTTGACTACGAGAAAGAAAGACATTGTGAACATGCAGAGTGGCTGTTATGTTTTAAAGTGACAACAACAAGAAAGCAGAAAACTATTCCTAAACAATGTCTACTCCTGGCATTTTTATTACCTGTCAATAAAGCTGTTATTTGTAAAAAAAAATTTGTCAGCGTAGATTTTTTTCCTTTTCAATCCTTTTTTCTTCGTTTAAACAAGTACTGACTTATCTTTGCAGGGTTACCTATATATTGTAATTCAATCTTATCTATGTAGTTGTATGCAAACCGTTGGTGGTTGACAGGTGCTGCTGGTTAGGCCTATTTCTTTCCTTTCCTTTCTCCTCTTTCACGTATCTTTTATCTTGCTGTTTCCTCTTTATTCATCCTGAGATTACTGCATTTGGTGGATGATCACTGTACAGTAAAATCTCAAAATAACGTACTCTTTCGAACCATAAAATTAGTATGATGTAGCCAAGATTCACTGTAGCCGCGATGTCAAAGGGAATGTCATCCGATTAATGTCTTACTGAAACAGCACTGTGGTCTTACAAAAACCAATAGCTACTATGGATTTTTATTGGTTGGAAGAAATCATACGTCATTAAATTATCTGGATGATTGGACAGCGGAAACCAATGAACATGATACATCAAGGCCCAACTTTTATCATTGACTTTGATATTAAAAGGTGGGTTTTAAGAGACTTCCTAAACGATTCAAGGGATATAGAGTTCCTACAACAATCATCCAGACCATTCCACAGTTGAGGTGCACACACAGAAAAAGCTTTTTCTCACCAAAACGAGTCAATGTACGGGGTATACAAAGATAGTTACTATTATTAGACCTCAAGATTCTAGGTTTAAAATAGGGAGTTAAAAGCTCGTCTAGATAGGGGGAGCTAGATTATTTAAACATTTATAAGTCATGCAAAGGACCTTAAAGTCAATTTTCTCTCTGACTGACAACCAATGGATGTCTTTAAGTACATTGGTAATGTGATCAGATTTCTTTTTAAGAGCAATAGTTCTGGCTGCATAATTTTGTATCTTTTGAAGTTTAGATAGATGTTTTTTTTTGACATACCAGACAAGAGGGAGGGAGTTGCAGTAACCCAATCTACTGGTTACAAAGGCATTTATCAAAATTTTAGCAGTATCCTCATCAATAAAATATCTGATTCTGCTAATATTTTTAAGATGGAACATAGATGTTTGACATATTTTATTAATTTGCTTCTCCATTGTGAGGTGAGGATCAAGAAGAAAGCATAAATTCTTAACAGCATTGAAAATTTCACTATGTGAATTACAAATATTTACATAGCATCCATTAATAGTTTTTAGCGATGTACGCGTTCCAAAGACAATTATATCTGTTTTATCTTCATTTAATCTAAGTCTGTTTTCTGTCATCCAAGTCTGTATATATGTGGTGCAATCCTCAAGTGTCTGAATGGATGCTGCAGGATTGCTGGTGCTCAGGGGTATGTATAGTTGAGTGTCGTCTGCATATAGATTATATTTGATGTTATTATTGTTATGCCTTTCAATTATGTCAGCTAATGGAGTGGTGTAGAGAGTAAAGAGAATTGGTCCTAGGATAGACCCTTGGGGAACACCATGTTGAAGTTTTAAAGGCGATGATCTCGAAGAGTCAATCAATGCCGATTGTGTACTCTCCTGAAGGTAGGTATCAAACCATTTCAGGGCAGTCTCGTTGATTCCAAATTGGTGTTGCAATCGTGATAGCAAGATTCCATTGTCGATAGTGTCAAATGCGGCGCTCAGATCTAACAAAACGAGCATGACACATGACTTATTGTCGATCATCCTAATGATGTCATTGTGCACCCTCAAAAGCAATGTTTCCGTACTGTGGTGCTTTCTGTACGCAGATTGGAAATGTGTCGACATTTTGTTGCTATCAATGTGTTGCGTAAGACGGCGGTTAACAATTTTCTCAATGATCTTGGACAGGGCTGGCAGATTAGAGATTGGTCTATAATTCTTGAGTTGTCCTTATTCAACGATATTTTTTTAATGATAGTGATAGGGGTCACACTAGCGTGTTTTAGTGAAGATGGAAATATGCCATTAGGAAGGCTGTTGTTCACGATGGTTGAGATGGCAGGAGACAGAGTATCTGAGAACTCCTTTAACAGCCAGGTTGGTATTGAGTCAAGATCACAAGTTTTAGAGGGCATTTTATTGATTAAATTTTCTATTTCCTTTGGTGATGCAATATTCCGAGAGAGTAGAGCTAGGCCCAGGATTAGAATTCTCAGAAGCGATACATAAAGTAGATGGATTTTGATGATTAAGGTGGTCCCTAATTTTAGCTACCTTATCAATAAAGAAATTGTTCAAGTTTTCACACATTTTCGTTGAATCTTTAACACTTTAACAATACTGGGAACATAAGGACTGAGCAGACCAGCTGTTATTTTAAACAGCTCTTTGGTATTGCCCTTATTCTGATATATAGAGTTCTTAATATGTCTTCGTTTGGCGTCAGTCAGCATTTTGTTCATTTTATTACGGATGGCTTTGTAATGATTCTTGTTATTGTCTGATTTTGATTTCGACAATTTTCGTTCCGAGCACGCCTCAGTTCTTGCTTAGTATTTCGAATGTCGCCAGTGTACCATCGGCAGTTGGGTCTTATGGCAATGGTGCCACTTTTAATGGGTGCAAACGAATCAATGATTTTACTGATTTCAGTAACTGAAAACTTTCACTTAGTCGTCAACACTTTCAATGGGTTTGATCTTCTCGTTGATATTAGCTTCTAAAATTGACGATTTTAGGTCTTTCAAGTTGATATTTTTCGTTTTTCTATATTTAATGATCTTCTTTGTTGGCATAGCTTTGGGTAATGCCAAAGTGAAAGGTACACAGTGGTGATCAGAGAAATGTGGATTGGAAACTACCAGGGATGTAATCAACGGGTCATCATTTTTGTGTAATTATTAAATCAAGGATATGCCCAGCCATGTGTGTACTTTCATCAACGTGTTGAACTAAATTGAAACTGTCAAGCAGAATTAAGATTTTTTTAGCATCGTCGTTGTCATAGTCATTAATGTGAAGGTTGAAATCTCCAGTAAAAACTATTTTTCCTGACTGCAGAGTTTTTTCAAAAACGAAGTCTTCAAATTCATCTTTGGTCAGGTCTATAGACAACCACGATTCGAAACAGTTGACCATTGTGATTGAGTGTGATTTCAAGATGTTCAAAAGTGATTTTTTGTTGATTTTCAACTTTATTAATTCCAAGGCTTTCTTTATAAATAACTATAAGTCCACCTCCTCTGTTGGACAATGGTCTGTTTTGCCATTTGAAAGTATAGCCAACGGGTATGAGGTGGGCAAGGATGACTTCATCACCTGTATTGAAAAGCCAACTCTCTGTTATTTATTATTATGAAAATGTCTAGGTTTTGTTCGATGATGTAGTCGGGGACAACAATAGCTTTATTCCCTACAGACCTGGCATTCAATAGAGTGACGTTGAGTTGTAAACTATTTTTATACTGTGATGAATCAAGTTGGTCTTCGCTGCTCGCTCGAGTTGTTTTAATGGCGAGAAGGTTTGAAGGGTTCCCTCTGTTTTGTTTTTTTCCTCCTGACCTTTTGTTCCCGTGCGTGCTCGTTTATGAGTGTGTTTGTATATATGTTGCATACTTTCAGTGTGTTAGCAACTAAGGGAGTTGTCAAAACTGTATTGTGCTTCAGTGCAAGTAGTTCACATGTATTATATTTATTTACGTCTGTACTTTTATAATGGACATGACCGTCAGTGATGAAGAGATCATAAAAACCACACACAGCGTAAATAGTAAAATTTTAAAACACAATTGCCAATCGAAATGATGAAAAGAGTTCACAGAAGACAACACTAGTGTAAATCGTATAAATTTAAAACATTCGATGATAAAAATTTATCAAAATCCACGAAATTCAAATTAAAGTCCAGAGAAAATGACACCATCAGAAACACGGCACAAAGACGAAGAAAATGATATAAATTTTATGAAAATCCACGTTAGAGAAATGCTTAAAAATTATAAATAAACGCAGAGCATGAACGGAGCTGCCAGTCGAGCTAACGGTCTCTCTGTTGTCGCAGTACTTTGTAGATTTGTACTGGTGAGCTTGTTCGACTCTACTCTCACAAGGCACTGTCAGCTCAGTCATGATAATTTGGTATGTGGAGTTTGACTGGAGTACTATATTATAACCTGGGGATGGTTTTCCCAGTCTGGAAGGTCTGCCGAGAGGTTCCAGTCATCAGCTCCATCTAATATACACCGTTGGTTGGAATTAATCTTCACATGTTTTCCTATCCGTCCTGGATTTTCCTTTTCCAACGAAGAAGGATACTGTGGTAGCTGATGTTTTTTTTATTTTTCCTCTAGCTGAACTTATGATTGATGCTAGATCCTTGAGTATTTGGGTGTGCCTCCCTGTGTACCGATCTTGTGCTGATGCAGTTTTGCACTAACTGAGGACATGCTCAACAGTTTGTTTGCTTTGGCATAATGGACAAGTTACATTATTTGTCTTTCCCCACTTTACCAAACTCACAAGTTATAGTTATTGTGAGCTTTCCATTTTGTTCCAATTTTGAGCTTTGGTTGAACTAATCTCACTGTTGAATCCTCGGAATTTTCGAGCATCATTTGCAGCTTTGCTTTTTGTACTTTATATTCTTCGACATATTTTAAAGGTAACTGGATTCTTGCCTGCCGGCAGTGGAATGCCACATTTGAAAGACAGGGCGGTACACCAAACTACTTCCTCATACACTTGTTCATCTTGGCTTCAATTGCCTCAACAGCAGTTGTACGTATGTCATATATCAGTAGGGGCCATAAGAGCTTGGGAATCAACATGAAATGCAGGCACCTTACTTTTATTTTCCTTGGAGATCACACTTGTCGATTCCTTTCAGCCCTTCCTAGGCTTCTTCTTTAGTGTCTTTTGATCTCTTGGTATCTTTGAGTGTCGCATCATACCATCTTGCTAGGCTCATAACTGGTTCCTCTGACACGGTAGGTTTTTTATGCTGTCCTATCGAGAACGAAGTGTTCTCTGCTACCAGTGCTACTTTTCCTTTACAGATGGAGAGATATCGAGATTTCTTAGACTTGAACTTCATTTTGCCGCCAGTTCACAAATTCGTCCAATCGTTTCAATATTCTATGAGTTTCATGTTCTTGAGAAGACAGAACAGTAACGTTGTATCATCCATGAATGCCTTCAGTGGCGGCATTTGACACCCACTTCCAAAGTTTACGGGACTTGCATGGGCTTCCGCTGCCTTCAGAATGACTTGCATTGCGAGAGCAAACAGTATGGGAGAGATCGTACATCCCATTGCAATGCCAACCTCCGACTTTACCCAGTCAGTTGTGAAGTCTTTTGTGGAGAACCTCATTCTGAATCCTTGAAATATTGTCCAATCATCTTACAGATGGTGGTTGGAACAGGGTACATGCTTAGTGCGAACTGAATGATTTGGTGTGCTACAGATCCGTATACGTTGGCAAGATTCAGCCAGATCATATCGAGATCTATTTTTCCCAATTTTGCTCGTTGATTTGCTTCCCATATCGTTGTGGCGTATTCTAGGCATCCAGGGATTCCGGGAATACCTCCCTTTTGAATAGTCGTGTCAATGTATTCATTACTCATAAGAAATTTTGTCAGTCTGGAGGCCATGACAGAGAAGAATATTTTACCTTCTACATTTAGCAATGAAATGGGTCTGAACCGGTTGATTTACTCTATCTGCTACCATCCATTGCTCGCTTAGCTTTTCATTTCTCCACGCTGAGCAGATGATCTTATATAGGAATGCCAGAACTTTTGGACATCTCTTGTACAATACATAAGGTACTCCATTCGGCCCGGGTGAGGACTTGGCTCTGGCCTTTTGGACCACAGACTCAACTTTCCTCAATGAAGGGGGTCTACTGCCACACCTACCTTTATGTGCTGCAGGCCATTTTAAGCCCACCATTTGGTCCAGGGGTCGATTGCGGTCTGGGTCAGGAATATGTCTCCCTCAGATGTTCAAGTGTCTCTTTGTCAGTTGATAGGATTTCGAACTTTAGGCTGCTCAAATAATTGCCAAGCAAAATTGAAAGGCCCCCTGAAGGATTTGTCTTGTGTTTTCTTTCTTTGGTACATCCTTTTTCTTGCTGTTTCGGCCCTACTCAGAGCATTATATTTTATCTTTAAATCTTCCCATATCTTTTGCAATCCTTGTTTTTCAAATTCTGAGGCTTGTTTCATAAGTTTCCTCAGTCTTTCTTCATTCTTCTTATCTTATCCATCTCTCGTTGGCGTCTGTTCTTGGCAGGATGACATGGTGGGTTTGGTTGTTTCATGCCGAGAGTTTCTTGGCAAGTTTGGTAGACAATGTCACCATAGGTAGTTAACTTATGATCTAGCGTGCTATTCCCTATCACTATCATGGTATTTAGCCTCTGGGCGATCTTGTTGTCCAGAGCTTTCCATTGATCTTTTGCACTGGCGGGTGGAAATGTGATCTTCGGGCGTCTCCCGACAAGAGATTGCATAAGTTCTTTGTCAGACTGAATTGCTTGGATGTCATCAGCACTGTGGTTGTATTCTTGGCCTTGGTTTTCCGACGACTTACCTGCCGGAGGAGGGATGTGCAATTCAATCAATGAATTAGTCATGCATCCTTCTTTGTTCGGTGGATCTTCATTCCTCTTTCGGTGGTGTTGTTCTGTCACATATGCATGGAAATTCCATTCGCTCGTCTTCGCTCAAAGTCCATCTGGGCGTAGCGATGGTAATCGAATGGGCACCTATGAAGCCATCATTCTCTTCCTTTCGGTGGGCTCTGGGAGCATATTTCGTTCATGTGACTTTGTAGCAGATTTTACAAGCTAAGGGGGTGCTGACCTGCATAGCTCATTGTCTAGTCTTTCCCAGTGTCGCTTGTCTCTCCAAGTGTCCTCAAGTCTTTCCCGAATGTCGTCCGATCTATTCCCGGAAGTCAAAGGAGTAACCATGCAATGGGACCTAAAGACAGAGAATCTTTAGAAGAAGAGAACCCCGTCAATCAAGTGTTTCGGCCGTTAACTTCCTTACACTGAAAGGGGGCGGGCCGCACCTACGTGCTCCTCTGTTTTAATTATTCTATATAATTTTTTTTTTTTAGTCGTGGTCTGGTTTCGATCCCCGGTCTATCTTGTTTCCAGTACTACACTCATATAAGTTATCACTGGTGTATTAGGTCTATCTTGTTTCCAGTCCTACACTTATATAAGTTATCACTGGTGTATTAGATTTATCTTGTTTCCAGTCCTACACTCATATAAGTTATCACTGGTGTATTAGGTCTATCTTGTTTCCAGTCCTACACTTATATAAGTTATCATTGGTGTATTAGGTCTATCTTGTTTCCAGTCCTACACTCATATAAGTTTCACTTGTGTATTAAGTCCATCTTGTTTCCAGTCCTACACTCATATAAGTTATCACTGGTGTATTAGGTCTATCTTGTTTCCAGTCCCACACTCATATAAGTTATCACTGATGTATTAGGTCCATCTTGTTTCCAGTCCTACACTCATATAAGTTATCACTTGTGTATTAGGTCCATCTTGTTTCCAGTCCTACACTCATATAAGTTATCACTGGTGTATTAGGTCTATCTTGTTTCAAGTCCTACACTCATATAAGTTATTACTTGTGTATTAGGTCCATCTTGTTTCAAGTCCTACACTCATATAAGTTATCACTGGTGTATTAGGTCCATCTTGTTTCCAGTCCTACACTTATATAAGTTATCACTGGTGTATTAGGTCCATCTTGTTTCCAGTCCTACACTCATATAAGTTATCACTGGTGTATTAGGTCTATCTTGTTTCCAGTCCTACACTCATATAAGTTATCACTTGTGTATTAGGTCATCTTGTTTCCAGTCCTACACTCATATAAGTTATCACTTGTGTATTAGGTCTATCTTGTTTCCAGTCCTACACTCATATAAGTTATCACTTGTGTATTAGGTCTATCTTGTTTCCATTCCTATACTCATATAAGTTATCACTGGTGTATTAGGTCTATCTTGTTTCCAGTCCTACACTCATATAAGTTATCACTGGTGTATTAGGTCTATCTTGTTTCCATTCCTACACTCATATAAGTTATCACTTGTGTATTAGGTCTATCTTGTTTCAAGTCCTACACTCATATAAGTTATCACTGGTGTATTAGGTCCATCTTGTTTCCAGTCCTACACTTATATAAGTTATCACTGGTGTATTAGGTCCATCTTGTTTCCAGTTCTACACTCATATAAGTTATCACTGGTGTAGTAGGTCCATCTTGTTTCAAGTCCTACACTCATATAAGTTATCACTGGTGTAAAAGAAAAATACAGCCCCCTTCCCCCTCACACCCCACCCCCTAAAAACTCTTTTAAAGATACTGCCACGAAAGAATTCATTCTTTAAGTAAAAATAAATGGAAAACTTTCTTCCCAGCAACCATGCAAGGTTTCCCGATTTTATTAATGCCATATGGCTTTTTATATCCTCATATTAATCACATACCATTTGTCCTTTATCCTACGAAAACTCGTTATTTTTTAAATCTATTTTTCATAAAGCCATTTGATCACCTTTTCACAAAGAAAGGCAACTTCAAATATGAATATAGAGGAGAGGAAAAAAGTTCAATTGTAGAGCAATATTTACAATTTATAATAACTAACCAGTGAAAGGTTTCATTTCTGTTTGAGTATTTATAAATTATAGGCGCAAAAGTTATTTACCATGATAAAGAAACTTAGGCAGATTCTGTTTCCTTAATGAAATCAAATAGCTAAATAAAGATAACTTTAAAATCAATAAAGATTACTGAAAGTGAAAGTATAAAATACAAGAAAAAGATGTACTTAGGTAAAACGTGAACTATGTGTAATGTGAATGTGAATTAGGGGGGGGGGGGGGGTTCTGTCTTAGTACTCTTAGATTACACTGTAGATCCAATGCTATTTGCATCCTTTTCTTCCCTGCCTTGCCCCCAAACGTGTGACATTGTCACTTTTAGATCCAATGCTATTTGCATCCTTTTCTTCCCTGCCTTGTCCCCCAAACGTGTGACATTGTCACTTTTAGATCCAAGGTTATTTGCATCCTTTCTTCCCTGCCTTGACCCCAAACATGCGCCATTGTCACTTTTAGATCCAATGCTATTTGCATCCTTTTCTTCCCTGCCTTGCCCCCAAACGTGTGACATTGTCACTTTTAGATCCAAGGTTATTTGCATCCTTTTCTTCCCTGCCTTGACCCCAAACGTGTGACATTGTCACTTTTAGATCCAAGGTTATTTGCATCCTTTTCTTCCCTGCCTTGACCCCAAACATGCGCCATTGTCACTTTTAGATCCAAGGTTATTTGCATCCTTTTCTTCCCTGCCTTACCCCCAAACGTGTGACATTGTCACTTTTAGATCCAATGCTATTTGCATCCTTTTCTTCCCTGCCTTGCTCCCAAACGTGCGACATTGTCATTTTTAGATCCAAGGTTATTTGCATCCTTTTCTTCCCTGCCTTGCTCCCAAACCTGCGCCATTGTCACTTTCAAGTGAGCGTGGGCTTTCAAACGTGACGGGCATTCTATGTCTTGAATTTGTGGTGTAGATCTAGAAATCTAAATAGGTTTGAAGTGAGTCGTCACATTAGTTTCGAGTTTGGAGCAAAGACCGAAAGTCAGAGTGAGCAAGATACTTTATTTTTTTACAATGTAGATATTATTCTCTTGTAAGGGCATGCGCTGTTTGGATAGCTTGAAAAGGCAACTATCGAATAGTGTATTCTATTGATCTCTCATGGAGAACGCTGAAAGCTTATCAACTTTTTTTTAAAGATACAGTGGTCTCACACCTTTTTGAAAACAGGAACAGTGGAAAGAGTTTGGACAAAAACTTCAAGAACGCTATCAAGGAAATCAAAAACTGTTCTGGGGAGCACTGAAGAGCATAAGAAAGACCAAAGCATGCCCAATACGACAAGTAAAGAACGCCAAAGGAGAAATAATGGAAGGAGACAGCGAAATCATGGAAACGTGGATAACGTATTTTCACCAATTACATAATCCCTCCAGAACATATAAAACAAGGAGTAAAGATCAATTAGTAAAAGTAACAAGTAATCCAGACGAGACAGCTGAAGATGTAGATATATCAATGGAAGAACTCCAAACAGCTATAAGAAAAGTAAAATTAGAAAAGGCCACAGAAGCAGATCAAGTTTATCCAGGAATGAACAAGGGAGAGAGGCAGACAAACTACTACATGCAATATGTCAACAAGCATGGACGTCAAAACAGGTGTCAGACGACTAGAATAAGGAAAGGATCAGCTATGGAATGTTCAAGCTATAGAGGGATATCACTACTTAGCGTACCAGGAAAAGTGTATACCAGGATTCTGGAAATGACAATAAGGAAAAGAGTAGAGGATCAGATTGAACACCAGAGTGGATTTAAACCAGGAAGAAGTGTACAAAAAGACCACATATTTACAATTAGACAAATAATAGAAAAAATCCTTGAGAGAAAAATTGACTCGCACCTGTGTTTTATAGATTTAGAAAAGGCATTTGACACTGTGAGGAAGGGCGAACTATGGCAGTCCTTAAAAGAACACAACGTAGAGCAAAATTTAATAGAAGCCATTAAAAGTTTTTAAATTAAACCAATATGTGCAGTGAGAATAGCTGAAGAATTTGACGTATATATAGGAGTAAGATAGGGTTGTATCCTAAGTTCTCGTTTGTTTATCACATTTATGTATTCAGTCGCAAAGGCATCCTCAAAAAGGAAGAAAATGAATGTAGGTATGGTGAAGTTCAAATCAGTAAATGTATCAATGCTTTCATTTGCCGATGATTTAGTTCTGTTTGGAAAATCTGAAAGGGACCTCCAGTCGAATATCAACATGATTAATAATGAATTAAATAAAAAAGAGGAATGAGAGTAAATGCAAAAGAAAACCAAAACAATGCTAGTAACTAGGGAAGCTAAAACACAAAATCTTAAATTGGGCAGGGAGAATTTAGAACAAGTTCAAAGCTACAATTACTTAGGAGTAATGATTAACTCAGAGGGAAAACTAAGAGAAGAAATCAGCCAGAGAATCCAAAACCATCTGGGCAAGGCATTTGTAGGTAAACAAGAATTGTCAACAAAAACCAAAATGGCAGTATACAGCACAATTTATTGTTCTACTCTCCTCTATGGCAGTGAAACCTGGACCTTAGACAGTAGAGAACACAGTAGAGTACAGGCAGCCGAAATGAAATATAATCTAAGAAGAGGAGTAGAGAAAACTAAAAGAGACAATATCAGAAACACAACAATAAAGAGATCAAACCAAAGCAGATGGCATAAAAACTAAGATAGAAATAAATCAATTGAGATGGTTTGGGCATGTAAACAGAATGAATGACAATAGAATAGCTAAATCAGTATACAGTGCTAATACTCAAGGTAAAAGACCAAAAGGCAGACCTCGGAGAAAGTGGGAAGAAGATATAAAAGAGGCATTAACGCAAAGAAATTTAACTTTCACGGAAGGAAACAGAAACTGTCAGGACAGGGCAGCCTGGAGAAAGATCATTTTATCTAAAACCCATACACCGGAAGGTAGAATGGGAGCTGATAAAGAAAGAAGAAAAAAAAGATTTCAAATAGCCTGCTTTAGGTTCTTAGTGTATAAACTTTTGGATCAAATCAGTATTTTAATTGATTGGGAAAAGATTGTTTTGCCCGCGACCCACGAAACTTGTTGTTTATATTGGGGGGGGGGGGGGGGGTTCGGGGGTTTGTTTGTTTGTTTGTTTTTGAGGGGAGACTTCTTGGGGTTTTTTTTTACATTTTATTCATAAGATGATAATCCTCAAATTTCATCAACACATCTTGTGAAGACATTCTTTCAGCTATTCAAATAGTTATGGTAAAAATGAAAAGAGTAATTCTTCAAACGTTATCAATACATCTCTATAAAACAGAAACTGTCAGGACAGGGCAGCCTGGAAAAAGATCATTTCGGGCATCTAAAACCCATACACCAGAAGGTAAAATGGGAGCTGATAAAGAAAGAAAGAAATGTACATTAGCCCATTATCTGAAATCTTTAAAGAAAATTTAATGTCTTACCATCAATATGCTGATGATACCCAATTGTACAATGTTAATATCGATGTTGGCTTAGATGAAATCATCAGAAAATGCAAATCTTGCATAGCCCAAACGAAAGAATGGATGGATGCAAACAAATTAAAACTTAATGATGAGAAAACAAAAAGATGAATGATGAAAAGTAATCAGAATAGCATAGATTTAGGTGAAAATGATATCAACATGGTGAATAAGGTGAAAAACTTGGGAACCATATTTGACTCTGAACTTTCTATGGATCTTCAAGTGAGCTCCTTAATCAAATCACGTTTTCCTTGAGAAAGATTAGTTCCATCCGTCCATTCCTCACAAGCGATGCTACAAAAAAACTTGTCACAACTCTTAGGTTCTCCAAGCTTGACTTTGCAATTTCCCACAAGAAAAAAATCAAAAGACTTCAAGTCATTCAAAACATTGCAGCCAGACTTATCTTTAAAAAAACGAAATTTTGAAAATGTATCCCCACTAATGACAGAACTTCACTGGCTAACAGTCGAAAAAGAATAAAATTCAAAACTGCAACTTTAGTTTCATAAATGTCTTGATGGAACTGCACCTAGTTATCTTCAAATTATTTTAAATGTTTACAAACCTGGTCACACATTAAGATCGTCTGCCGATATTTCTACTCTAGTGTACTCCCAAAAGTAAAAACTAGTGCTGGTACACGATCTTTCGCACATTATGTCCCATTTGTGTGGAATGCCCTCCACAGTCTTAGAGAGTCAAAGTCAATGTCAATGTCAATGTCAATGTCAATTTTTAGATAAAAACATGAAGACACATCTTTTTACACAGCTTATAAAAGTTTTGCATAATTTTATTAAGGCTGTATTCATCCTGTGTGAAGAAGTTTTGTGTGTGCGTCTGTGTGTGGGGGTTGTGGAATATGAATTCATGACAGTATTTACTGTTTAACGACTTTCTTCTTCTTGTTTGCATTGTCGGTTTTTCTTGTCATAAATTGCACACATTCAAGTAGCTTGATGTATGAAATTCATACTGTGTATCATATGTAACACATGTATAATATATGTTGTTTCTTAAAATATGTAGTGTGCCTAGAGCCTTACCCTTGTAGGGGATGAGTGCGCAATAGAAATGTTTATTATTATTATTATTATTATTATTATTATTATTATTATTATTATTATTATTATTATTATTATTATTATTATTATTACTATTATTATTACTATTATTATTATTATTATTATTACTATTATTATTATTATTATTATTATATAAGTAAGAAAATAAGTCAAGTTCCTTCAAGGCCATTGCAGCCCATAGAGCTAGAGCGTATCCCGGTTTCTGTATCATGATATGGAAAAGCTGATTATAATCACCTCCTGGACAGGACGCTAGTCTGACGCAGATTTTATTTCCAAGCTAGTGCTTGTATGTGGGTCGTATGGGGAAAATGCGTGTTAAGGCCCGCGGCCTTAAGTTAATGGTCTTTCCTAAGGAACACAATGTTGGACCTAGCTTCACTAGAACCCAAAACCGTGCCCCATACTAGCAGCCTACCCGCTTGGCCACCGGCGCTACATAAAAACAAATACAAATACATTATTGTAAACAGCAGAACAAATCCACCATATACGGTAGAATCTCGGTATAACATACTCTGCTACAAAGTATATTTTCCAGATCCCCTTCATAAACCATCTGGTCCATAACAACATACTCTTCTAGAACGCACTTATGGATGCAATAGACCATTTTCAGAGCATTATTTTAATTGAAAACTTTTTTACAACATACTTTCTTTCCATGAAAGCAAGGTGGACAATCTTATTACATGTACTAAAAGTTCAATGTCAATAATCCTACTTTTGCCAGAACCTGGAACTACCTATACTATAACGGGACTGTCAGAGAGTCAACGCGGCTCATTCGCGGAGGCCAGCCGGCCGGTTAGCACCACACACAGAACACTAAAACTAAAAACAGTGTTCTGTACACCACACACAGAACACTAAAACCAAACACAGAACACTAAAACTAAAAACAGTGTTCTGTGGTTAGCACCACACACAGAACACTAAAACTAAAAACAGTGTTCTGTGGTTAGCACCACACACAGAACACTAAAACTAAAAACAGTGTTCTGTGGTTAGCACACCACACACAGAACACTAAAACTAAAAACAGTGTTCTGTGGTTAGCACCACACACAGAACACTAAAACTAAAAACAGTGTTCTGTGTTAGCACCACACACAGAACACTTAAAACAGTGTTCTGTGGTAACCCACACACAGAACACTAAAACTAAAACAGTGTTCTGTGGTTAGCACTAGAGCACAGCACTAGCAATAGCATTATTGCAGCATAGAATGTAGTAAGTTGGCCTTCTCTCTCTCTCCTCTCTCTCTCTCTCTCTCTCTCTCTCTATATATATATATATATATATATATATATATATCTTTCTCAACAGTCAGCTATACTGATTATACACAGTTAATGTTTAAACTGCCGGCACACAAGATACACGAATAAAAGTAGTACAATTAGATTATTATGAATAAACATTCAACTTCAAAAGACTAACTCTGCCATTCGCTCACTCGTCTCGTCTATTTCTATTCCGGAAGACTGCCGGCACACAAGATACACGAATAATAGTAGGCTAGTACAATTAGATTATTATGAATAGACATTCAACAGACAATCTACTCCGACATTCGTTCACTATGTCATGTGATGTAATGTAATAAAACATTTATAAAGCGCACAATCCATAGCTCTAAGGCGCTGAGGAAACGTTAATTAGATCTATGTACAAACACAAATTAAAAAATATTGAAAAAAAAGTAAATAACTATAAAAAAGTAGTACAATATATTATTATGTATACAGTATAAATCACAACAATTTGATGAAATGGACAGTAGAATAATAATGATAGTAGCAATAACAACAATAATAACAGCAACATATTATATAATATTAGTCATGATCATAGTAATATTGTAGTAAGAAATAATAATAATTTCTTCCGAAAAACGATTTATTTTTACAACATTTCATTCATGTGTTTCCAATGCTCATCTTATCAAAGTAAAAACCCAACATTTCTACCACACGTCTAGATAGTCTAATAATAATATGGAGACTTTCAATCATTCTACGTTAGCAAGAAATGTGTATGTACACGTGTGTGTTTAAATGTGTGTGTGTGTGTGTGTGATAGACAGATGAAGAAAAAAGAAAGCATAATATGATGAGTCAGTATAAACGATCAATAGAGAAACAAAGATTATTCCTATGTTTAATTAGAACAAAATAACCGAAGTAAGAAACAAGAATAAAGGGAAGAACTGACATGATTGTCAAAAGAAATAATGACACATAACATACTTTAAACTATCTGAACTATACCAAAATATTACCGAAAGTTTAAAAACAAACAAACAACATTTTCCCTCTGCCTGGAATCGCTTTTATCTAAAAAATATATTATGATATATATTACATGTATTATATATAATATATATATAATAAGGAATCAGGGCTGGTGATCATGATAACATTGTACGGTACAAGTTCAGTTGAGAGAAATCAAAAACGTTCTTTTTAGTTTCACTTTATCTTGATGAGGATGAAAGCTTGGCTGTTGCCCTCTTTGGTTTTTTTTCTAATTTCTATGCTGATTGTTTCAGTTATTGATGCAGAACTTCTTAAAGAAAATGTTGGCCATTAGAGTAGTTTTTTCAAAAAGATATCAAGCATGCATGTGGCAAGAAAAAACTCCAAGATAGCAACATACCTGGTCCTACATAATTTACCAGGAGCTTGTGTAAAAAAAATGAATGCATGAAGGATAAATCCATATGATATAATTCCACACACATGGATATTTAAATTTTCCCCTGTGAACCGCATCTCTAGGAATTGTCTGATGAGTTCCACAACACGAAGTCTTTGATGCTCACTTTAGTTGGTGGCTCAATTGGAATCTCATGAGTTCCACAACACAAAATCTCTTTGTCTCTTTGATACTCACTTTAGTTGGTAGCTCAATTGGAATCTCATGAGTTCCACAACACGAAGTCTCTTTGATACTCACTTTAGTTGGTAGCTCAATTGGAATCTCATGAGTTCCACAACACAAAGTCTCTTTGATACTCACTTTAGTTGGTAGCTCAATTGGAATCTCATGAGTTCCACAACACGAAGTCTCTTTGATACTCACTTTAGTTGGTGGCTCAATTGGAATCTCTTGAGTTCCACATTTTCTTGTTCTTACATGTGGTGGAAAATGCAAAGAACACACAATCATGTTCTCGGTGATCTCTGAGAAATCTAATTTGTTTGGTAAATCTTTTTACTTTTAACCCACTTCAACCTCTTGACCGTGTGTTTGGGAAACTTAAAGAACGATTTCTTTACTCCACTTTTATCACTATCAGTATCATAGCCACTCTTGCGGCCATACACACTGCACTTCCTACCCATTTTGCATGTTCAATAAAAAAAATAATCACAATAATAATATGATAGATCTAGATCTATATATCTAGATCTAATCTAGATTGAATTCAAATTTTACAATCCTGGACAAAATCACAAATACATGATAGATCTAATAATAACACTCCAATGAGTAACTGATGATAATCACAAATGATAATAATAACAATCCAATGAGTAACTGTGATGATAATGATAATAATAATAACAATCCAATATGAGTGAATGAGTAATTGATATTAATAATCAATTTGAAAACAACCACGCTCAGCTCGATTTGAAAATTGACGCCGTGCTAATTACACACTACACACTGACCGCGTAGAGACAAAGACAAGCGATGAGATATGAGCCAGGTGGCGTTGGGACCTAGGAAATCTCAGGCATAGGTAGTTCCAGGGGACCATCGGCCTCCGCGAAAGTTAGCCGGCCAGCCTCCGCTATTCCTGTACTGAGATTTCCTACTGAGATTTCCTAGGCCAGAACACAGAACACTAAAACACTGTGGGCCAGAACACAGAACACTAAAACACTGTGGGCCAGAACACAGAACACTAAAACACTGTGGGCCAGAACACAGAACACTAAAACACTGTGGGCCAGAACACAGAACACTAAAACACTGTGGGCCAGAACACAGAACACTAAAACACTGTGGGCCAGAACACAGAACACTAAAACACTGTGGGCCAGAACACAGAACACTAAAACACTGTGGGCCAGAACACAGAACACTAAAACACTGTGGGCCAGAACACAGAACACTAAAACACTGTGGGCCAGAACCTTTGGATGGTATAATAAGAGCGAGTGGCATGAACCGTTCACTGTGGCCTGGATCAGTGCGTGTCATCTTGTAAGCTAAACCAGGTGTTCACACCTTAACCGTGTCTTTCTTCCTTTTCTCTATTGCTCGTAACTGGGAATTTATCGTTGCATATAGCAAGGCACCATCCCCTGTCGCAGCTTTAGTTATAAACGTCCCAACATTTCGCAAGTCAACCACCGTGTCTTGAGGCAACAATTTATTGTCCCATTTAAGAGGGCATATAATGCTTAGCGTCTTTTTAAGTCTTTAACGATCGTTGTTTTTGTTAGGATAGTTTATATTTATAATGAATCTTTTGATTATGTCTATGCGCTATATAGAGTCTATATCTCGTGTCTCTTGTAAGAATGCTCTATACATTGAATATTTTACTAATTCCTTGTATCTATCTTTTTAGCGTTACATTATTTACAATGTATATTTTAGGTTTCGTGATCATGTTATACTCTTTGTATGTTTTAGGATTGTTGTATCATTTGAATCTTTTAAGTGGACTCTTAAACCCTTCTATTTTAGGATAATCATATGATACATTTAGACTCTTTTAAATATCATGTTGTATGACCATTTTATTTATGTTGTATGACCATTTTATTTATGTTGTATGACCATTTTATTTATGTTGTATGACCATTTTATTTATGTTGTATGACCATTTTATTTATGTTGTATGACCATTTTATTTATGTTGTATGACCATTTTATTTATGTTGTATGACCATTTTATTTATGTTGTATGACCATTTTATTTATGTTGTATGACCATTTTATTTATGTTGTATGACCATTTTATTTATGTTGTATGACCATTTTATTTGTGTTGTATGACCATTTTATTTATGTTGTATGACCATTTTATTTATGTTGTATGACCATTTTATTTATGTTGTATGACCATTTTATTTATGTTGTATGACCATTTTATTTATGTTGTATGACCATTTTATTTATGTTGTATGACCATTTTATTTGTGTTGTATGACCATTATTTATGTTGTATGACCATTTTATTTGTGTTGTTGTGTTGTATGACCATTTTATTTATGTTGTATGACCATTATTATTTTATGTTGTATGACCATGACCATTTTATTTATGTTGTATGACCATTTTATTTATGTTGTATGACCCATTTTATTTATGTTGTATGACCATTTTATTTATGTTGTATGACCATTTTATTTATGTTGTATGACCATTTTATTTATGTTGTATGACCATTTTATTTATGTTGTATGACCATTTTATTTATGTTGTATGACCACCATGTTGTATGACCATTTTATTTATGTTGTATGACCATTTTATTTATGTTGTATGACCATTTTATTTATGTTGTATGACCATTTTATTTATGTTGTATGACCATTTTATTTATGTTGTATGACCATTTTATTTGTGTTGTATGACCATTTTATTTATGTTGTATGACCATTTTATTTGTGTTGTATGACCATTTTATTTATGTTGTATGACCATTTTATTTGTGTTGTATGACCATTTTATTTATGTTGTATGACCATTTATTTATGTTGTATGACCATTTTATTTATGTTGTATGACCATTTTATTTATGTTGTATGACCATTTTATTTATGTTGTATGACCATTTTATTTATGTTTTATTTTATTCATGTTGTATGACCATGTATGACCATTTTATTTATGTTGTATGACCATTTTATTTATGTTGTATGACCATTTTATTTATGTTGTATGACCATTTTATTTATGTTGTATGACCATTTTATTTATGTTGTATGACCATTTTATTCATGTTGTATGACCATTTTATTTATGTTGTATGACCATTTTATTTATGTTGTATGACCATTTTATTTGTGTTGTATGACCATTTTATTTATGTTGTATGACCATTTTATTTATGTTGTATGACCATTTTATTTATGTTGTATGACCATTTTATTTATGTTGTATGACCATTTTATTTATGTTGTATGACCATTTTATTTATGTTGTATGACCATTTTATTTATGTTGTATGACCATTTTATGTTTATGACCATTTTATGTTGTATGACCATTTTATGTTGTATGACCATTTTATTTATGACCATTTTATTTATGTTGTATGACCATTTTATTCATGTTGTATGACCATTTTATTTGTGATGTATGACCATTTTATTTATGTTGTATGACCATTTTATTTATGTTGTATGACCATTTTATTTATGTTGTATGACCATTTTATTTATGTTGTATGACCATTTTATTTATGTTGTATGACCATTTTATTCATGTTGTATGACCATTTTATTTGTGTTGTATGACCATTTTATTTATGTTGTATGACCATTTTATTTGTGTTGTATGACCATTTTATTTATGTTGTATGACCATTTTATTTGTGTTGTATGACCATTTTATTTGTGTTGTATGACCATTTTATTTATGTTGTATGACCATTTTATTTATGTTGTATGACCATTTTATTTATGTTGTATATGACCATTTTATTTATGTTGTATGACCATTTTATTTATTTGTATGACCATTTTATTATGTTGTATGACCATTTTATTTATGTTGTATGACCATTTTATTTATGTTGTATGACCATTTTATTTATGTTTATGACCATTTTATTCATGTTGTATGACCATTTTATTTATGTTGTATGACCATTTTATTTATGTTGTATGACCATTTTATTTATGTTGTATGATTATTTATGTTTATGACCATTTTATTTATTATTATTGACCATTTTATTTGTGTTGTATGACCATTTTATTTATGTTGTATGACCATTTTATTTGTGTTGTATGACCATTTTTATTTATGTTGTATTTTTATTTGTGTTGTATGACCATTTATTGTATGACCATTTTATTTATGTTGTATGACCATTTTTATTTATTGACCATTTTTATTTATTATTATTATGTTGTTGACCATTTTTATTTTATGACCATTTTATTTGTGTTGTATATTATTGACCATTTTATTGTTGTATATTATTTATTGACCATTTTATTCATGTTGTATGACCATTTTATTTGTGATTATGACCATTTTATTTATGTTGTATGACCATTTTATTATTTATTGACCATTTTATTTATGTTGTATGACCATTTTATTTATGTTGTATGACCATTTTATTCATGTTGTAAGACCATTTTATTATTATGTTGTATGACCATTTTATTTGTGTTGTATTATTTTATTATTATTGACCATTTTATTTATTATTATTATTATTATTATTTTATTATATGACCATTTTATATATTATTATTATTTTATTTATTGACCATTTTATTTATGTTGTTATTTTATTTATGTTGTATGACCATTTTATTTATATGACCATTTTATTATTATTATTTTATTATGTTTATGACCATTTTATTTTATTGACCATTTATTTATTATTATTTATTGTATGACCATTTTATTATTTGTTATTATTTATGTTGTATGACCATTTTATTTGTGTTTATTATGTTGTATGACCATTTTATTATTATTATTTTATTGACCATTTTATTATGACCATTATTTGTGTTGTATATTTTATTTATGTTGTTGACCATTTTATGACCATTTTATTTATGTTGAATGACCATTTATTTGTGTTGTATATATTTATGTTGTATGACCATTTTATTTGTGTTGTATATTTTATTTATATGACCATTTTATTTATGTTGTATGACCATTTTATTATATATTTTATTTATGTTGTATGACCATTTTATTTATTGACCATTTTATTTATGTTGTAGGACGATTTTATTTATGTTGTATGACCATTTTATTGTTATTATTATTTATGTTGTATGACCATTTTTATTTATGTTGTATATTTTATTTATGTTGTATGACCATTTTATTTATGTTGTATGACCATTTTATTTATGTTGTATGACCATTTTATTTATGTTGTATGACCATTATTTATGTTGTTATTTTATTTGTGTTGTATATTTTTATTGACCATTTTATTATTATTATTTATTATTTTATTTATGTTGTATATTTTATTTATGTTGTATATTATGTTGTATGACCATTTTATTTATGTTGTAAGACCATTTTATTATGTTGTATGTTATTTTATTTATTGACCATTTTATTTATGTTGTATGACCATTTTATGTTGTATGACCATTTTATTATTGACCATTTTATTTGTGATGTATGACCATTTTATTTATTATTTTATTTATTATTATTATTTTATTATTATTATTAATGACCTCCAGTAATGGATTTATGACTAGAGTACTGGCAGTAGAATTTTTGCGCGAGAGGTTTGTGGGAGCATCGATTTATTCCCTCCTAAAACAGCCCTCAATTACAGGAAACAAACACAATAGAGCCCCAAACAGCAGGCAGAAACAGCGGAAAAGGGCTCAGCTGGATCTGGTCAATAAGAAATGAAAAACTTGCTTCATAGATATTTGCGGACTTAACGACATAATGATTTTCATCCAGTCAGAATAGGCCCTCAAACTGCTGAACAGATAATGCTCACCTTTTAACACCTGGAGTGAATTTTTTTCCGTTTGATCCTATCAAATTAACTTATGTATAGGTGTAATGGGCATAGTGTACTGAGTTGAAATTTGTCCATGGTTTTTTTCTGACGCTTCCGGTTGCAGGGAAACGGCGGCTATCTTGCATTTGTCCCCAAATTTCACCAAGTCCAATATCGATAGTTTTTTTTCATTTTTCAACAAATTTCTTTCAAACTTGGTACACACCTTATTGGATACAATATCTAAATTCGATCAGATCGGATTTTTGTTTTATTTTGTAAGTTTTGTTTTTATGAATTTTTGAAAACAGAATATGAGAACAAACCAAAACTATACAAAAATATTGTAGAAAAAAATTAAAATTTTCCAAAACTGTAATACATAAAAAAAAAGGCTGCTCTTATTGGCCAACATGGGCAAATAAGCTAGGGCTTATTGGCCAACACTAGATATATATATATATCATACACATTCTCAATTAATCATGTGATGGTTGAATTAGCTGAGCTATTTTTGAATCTGACTTAAATTTGTTTTTTTTAATATATTATAAATTTGAACTTAAAATGACTCAAGTGTAAAATAGGATGGTATTAACTGAAGCATTTGACATTGAGGAGTAGTATAGGGGGGGGGGGGGGGGGCTATAATATTTTAATTTCTTATATATATTGTTTTTGTATTTTCATTTATGGATTTCATATACAATGTATTATTACTATTATTATGATTGGTCGCTCTAATCATTTCCTGCATTTTCTTTGAGTTAAGGCCTAGTCTTAGTCTGGCTGGTGAATCACTCGTAATTTTGTGGGCAAATAAGGATTGTTCTAGAGGAAATTTTATAGGCCCCTGTGGGCCAATAAGTACTCCGAAAAAAAAAACCCCATCTGATCATTTCTTTGTCTTCCCCCACTCATCATGCATACCAAATTTCATGAAGATACGTTGAGAAATAAAAAGTAGATAGGAAATAATGAACAAAAAGACATTTTGAGAAAATCGTATTTTTCTCTTATTTTCTGTTATTTGAATTTTGAAACATCATAAAACCTTGAGAGGCTCTCAACTACTTCTTATTGACATTGTTTCAAGTGCACCAGTATCTTTTTACTCATTTTGAGATGCCTTTTGATAATAGGTGCCTGCGGAATATGCCCCGTATTTTCCGGACGATCTAAGGCAATATTCATGATGGATCCTAAAATAAGATTCTTTTGGATAGCGTTTATTTGTGACGATCAAAATGAGTACCAACTTGCCGTACATTAGATAATATTTCTGGCTTTTATCATATATTGGCAGTGTTGAAAGATAGGCCTGTTGTATCGTTTCAAAAAGTGCGTATAAATTCAAGAATCAATACTGAGCTTTTCCTTTATATCATTGTGACGGGAATGAACTGCTCTGTCGATAGACTAGATTTGGCTCATTTTCGGCAAAAATGGCCTTCCCAGAACCCCCCCCTTCCCCCCCTTTAGTGTTCTGTGGGTGTGACCTTCGACCTATAAATAGCCATACCTTGCACGGTCCAATCAAATTTACACACCTTTGGTCCAATCAAATCGTGTGTCTAGACATCATGGAGTGCTACTCCTCGTTAATTGTTTTGGTGGCTATAGGTGCTTTATTTTCTGTTTTTTCATGCTACACTTGTTCTATTATATATATATATATATATATATATATATATATATATATATATATATATATATATATATATATATATACATATACATAGATAGATATATATATATAGATATATATATTTGCTTGCCACATATGCGAATGTACCGTACTTTACTCACTGAAAGTGAACTGATAGTGACACTAGGTCACACCGTCAGTACTCACACTTGGCCTTTGAAATTGATACTCACTTTGATGTTAAACGTATTAGCATGAACGTGTGACATATTTATTCGAGAAGATGAAATATTGTCTTACTTTTTTGGATTTTGTGTGCTCTGTAATTCTGTCTTGCAATGATTTTTCTTTTGGAACTAAAATCTAGGATTATAGATCTAGATCTAGTACATCTTCAATGCCGCGATTTTAGAGCAATCATGGGGAAATTAGAAAGCATAATTAGACATATACTGTGTGTAAAAGTGAAAATAAAGTTCCTTCAAGGCTGATGGTTTATAGAGCCAGACCGTATCCTGTTTCAATAGCATGAAGCAGAACAGGTAAGAACAATCACCTCCTGTACAGGACAATAGTCTGACGCATGGCTTTTACTCCCAAGCTAGTGCTTGTGTACCCATTGCACCTGGGCAAATGTGTGTTAAATGTCTTTCCCAAGGAACACAATGTCAGACCTCATGATCCCCAGTCCGGCAGCCTAACTTCCCGGCCACTAAAGTAATATATTTATGCTATGTATGCTACCGTATTATTGTTAATTAGTAATATTTGTAATAGTATTGGTCTCACGCCATTATGTGATGTTTTTAAACTTTATCTCACGTCTCTCTTTCTCTCTCTCTGTTTCAAGGCTTTCCATTTTGGTCAAACTGGGAAGCCATAGCCGTGCTCTCTGCCAGCAGTGAGTTCACAGATGTAGACGTCGATGGTACAAATCTAGTTGCTCTTGAGCATGGGTCCATGTCGTTCCAAATTGTGCATGCTTTACAGCAGCCTCCAGGTCAGTGTCATTTTACATTCAAGCTCTTCACTGTCATAAGTATGGTTTCAGTTCATACACCCTTCAGTAGCTAACATAGAGAGAAAAGAGAACAGCATATAATGAGAGTAATCAGTAATGAGGGAATGAGAAAAAAAATCGAGAGCTTGATCTAGATCTAGTGGTGGTGGGAAATGGTAACCACTGACCAATGCAATTATACACTCTAGATCTAAAGATTTAAACACCCTAATGATAATACCTTGTTGTTATTTCTTGTAAATTTTCTTCCTGTAAAAGCAGTGTGGGTATGTTGATGAATGATAGGCCCTACTTCTTTCCTTTCCTCCTTCACATGATTTTCATCTTGCTGTTTCGTCTTATTTTGCTCTGTGATTACTGTATATATGGTGATGGGGTAAATCCAATGAAACAAACAAAAACTAAAGTAAAAGCAGCAGTTGCATTGGTATTGAAATGTGACATAATTTCTTTTGTTTTCATACTATTGATGCGACTGGAAAAAAGGGAACAGTAGTACCAATACATAAAGGATCGACTATGGAATGCTCAAACTATGGGGGACATCACTACTTAACATTCCAGGAAAAGTATATGCCAGGATACTGGAAATGAGACTAAGGAAAAGAGTAGGTGATCAGATTGAAGAGCATCAAAGTGGATTTAGACCAGGAAAAGTGTACAAGACCACATATTTACAATTAGCCAAATAATAGAAAAATTCCTTGAGGAAAACATTGACTTGCACCTGTGTTTTATAGATCTAGAAAAGGTATTTAACACTGCGGAGGGACAAACTATGGCATTCCTTAAAAGAACACAATGTAGAGCAAAATTTAATAGAAGCCATTAAAAGTTTTCTCTTTGGAAAATCAGAAAGTGACTTTCAGTTGAATATCAACATTATGAACAATGAACTAAATAAAAGAGGATTGAGAGTAAATGCAAAAGAAAACCAAAGCAAAGCTAGTAACTAGGGAAGCTAAAACACAAAATCTTAAATAGGGCAGGGAAAATTTAGAATAAGTTCAAAGCTACAATTACCTACGGTAATGATTAACTCAGAGGAAAACTAAGAGAAGAAATCAGCCAGAGAATCAAAAAGGCAAGTGCAATATCTTCAATCTAGGAAGGGTATTTGTAGGTAAACAAGAATTGTCAACAAAAACCGTAATGGCAGTATACAGCACAATTTATTGTCCTACTCTCTATGGCAGCGAAACCTGGACCTTAGACAGTAGAGAATACACTAATACAGTAGAGTACAGGCAGCTGAAATGAAATATCTAAGAAGGGTAGTTTGAAAAACTAAAAGAGACAAAATCAGAAACACAACAATAAGAGATCAAACCAAAGCAGATGGCATAAAAACTAAGATAGAAATAAATCAATTGAGATGGTTTGGGTATGTAAACAGAATGAATGACAATAGAATAGCTAAATCAGTATACAGTGCTAAAGCCCAAGGTAAAATACTAAAAGCAGACCTCGGAGAAAGTGGGAAGAAGATTTCCGAGCTGACTGCTTCACCTGTAAAAGTGTCCGCCAACCTTGCCATAGGCTCAATTGTCGACTCTATTGAAGTTCTTAAACAAAATAAAGCAACTGGAGAAAGTACAAAATGAAGGAGAGACGTACATATTTTATACACATGCAAGACTGAGTAAATCATTCCTGTCCACCAGAGATTTGTCAAATCCAGGGGAAAATAATGAGTATTATCATTTGTTTAAATTTATATGTCATTACAAAAATACAAATCAAATCACGCACATCCATATCAGTAGATCTAAAATCTAACAATGTTTTGGTCCCATGAGCCGCATGGCGTGGTTGGCGAGTGAATCATTCCTGTTCCACCTAAATTAATATTACAGTATTCATCTGATTTAATTTGTCAAATCCAGATCTATCTAGAATATATAAGGGAAAATAATGAAACAAATTAGAAAATATCAAATAATAACAAGATTTAGATCTAGATTATCATTAGGTGTTTAAACTAGACAGTTATATGTCATTACTTATCAAAAATACAAAGTCAATTCCTAATTTAACTGGTAGTAAAACAAATAAAGGGTGCTGAGGACCATCATTTATCATTAATGATGAACAGTGACTCTTTATCACCAGTTGGTCCATTCAGCAGCAGCAGTTAAGTGGTAGTAGTAGTCATTAATGACATAAAGTATAATGGTTGTTGTTGGTGGTGGTGTTTTTGTTGCTGCCAAACTGAGTTGCGGATCTCAGAGCTCCTTTCAATTGACTTTCACCATAAATGACGAATAGTGGTTATTATCATTTACAATGCCAATAACTGTCCATCTATTACAAATGACAGGTAGTGGTGAGGTCCATCCGTGCATAAATGACAAACAGTGCTGGCCTAATACTATTTCAGTGGTCTCCGCATTGGAGGTAATCCTAAGATGGAAGCTACTTTTCCCGTGTAACAGATTTTTTGCTCTTTGATTATCATCGGATGGACATGGCATTGGAGTAATCTTCCTGTAACTATTTCATCGTCATTAATGGTGAATGTGGAAAAATAAACACAGAAAACTGGAGTCCGACCTTCACTCGTCACTCATTCGGTAAGCCATTAATCATTTTATGTGCAGTTCTGGACCCAGTTGATTTCTTGTATTTGCGTTTCATCTGTTGATCATCATCACTTGCCTACATATTCTGTGTGTTTGTTTGCAAGTTTATTGCCTAACCATTCACAGCATTTCTTGTCATTTGGAAAACCGTAAATGGCAAATTTCTCTTTGGATTTTAGTTCTGTAATAAACTACACAACACTTCCTACCTATTTTAATAGGAGCAAATAAATAATCTGGATTAACTCTAGAGAACGAGCGATTTCATGATTTGACTTGAAATTAAATGATGCTTGCAGCTACTGCTAGATCTAGATCTACTTCACTCTAAATCTGATACTTTTAATTAATTTGATTTTGAATCACATAAAAAAAACACTGCATACTGTATGATCTAATCTAGATTCTAGATCTAAAGATCTAGAGATCTAAGATTAGAAGTCAGATAAGGTCTCGCGTAAAAATAAATTACACTGTTCACTGTCAAAGTCTAGATTCTAGATAAACCCTAGAAATCAAGAGCTAAAAGCCAGAATGTGGGTCATCACAGGACATGATTGCTGAATCTATGTGACAAAAGTGGGTGTCCGGGTAGTGAACTAAAGCAAGATATTCGCCTCAAAATATGACAGTGAAGATGGAGCAAAGCAGTACAGACAATCAGACAAGATGGTGAAGAACATGCATTAATGGAAGCAAAGAGGAATGGATCTCGGCTCAATGACAAAGGATTTCAGTGGTCTCCGCCTAACGTGTAAACTCTATTTAAACAACGTCCGGTGGAAAGCGTCATCGGAATAAATTAATCAAACACCTTATGATTTTTCCTCTTTGATTATCATCATCATCACTGTCACTCATTCGGTAAGCCATTAATCATTTATGTGTTGTTTGTTTCATCATCATTTGCTTATTCTGTGTGTTTGTTTGCAGTAGCATGTTTGGATGGACACCAAACGGCAATAGACACTTTCATCGTTCTGCAGTGACAAAAGCGGCCCATCAAGAAGCCGTGGGAAGTGCTGAATCTATGTGACAAAAGGAGTGAACTAAAGAAGTCAAAATATGACAGTGAAGATCAGTACAGACAATCAGACAAGATGGTGAAGAAGGGCATGCAGGAAGCAAAAGAGGTGTTGCTCAGACCTCTACTCTATTTCTCCGCGTAGTCAAACACCTTATGAGCAGCAAGCATGGATGGCCCAATGCCGTTCACACACGGAATCCGACAACAGACACAGGTGGGCAGAGTGTTGCTCCAGACCTTCCTCATCCTTGAGCTCAACACACAGAAGTGGAGAAGAAGCAGTGAAATCTCTGAAGAAAGGAAAAGCTGCAGGCATAGACAATATCCCGAGACAACTTGTCCAAGCAGGGGGTGAGGCCATGATAGACACTTTAAGTGTCATCTGCCAGAAGATCTGGGAGTCAGGAAGATGGCCGACTCAATGGACCCAATCTTTAGTAATCACCCTTCCCAAGAAAGGAAACCTACAGCAGTGCAACAACTACCGCACAATCAGTCTCATTTGCAATCTAGCAAAGTTATGCTCAGGATCATACTGAACAGACTGAAGCCGCAGGCCGAGGCAATCATAAGTGAGGAGCAGGCAGGATTTAGAGCGGGCGCAGTACAACTGAGCAGATATTTAACCTCAGAATTCTGTGCAAACGATACCTTCAACACCAACAAGAGCTCTACCACGTATTCATAGACTTCAAGGAAGCTTTTGATAGAGTGTGGCATGCTGCACTCTGGGCAACCATGAACCACTACAACATCAACGCCAACATTATCCGTGTCATACAGAACCTCTATAACAAGGCCAGCAGTGCAGTATATCTAAACAGGAGGTTTGAGATTGGTTCAGAACCACTGTTGGAGTGAGACAAGGATGTGATCTCTCAGACCCTTTTCAATGTCTTCCTAGAAAAAATTATGACAGATGCACTCGACGGCCACCAAGGAACAGTGAGCATTGGTGGAAGAACAATCACAAACCTGCGCTTCGCAGATGATATTGATGGACTCGCAGGCACAGAGCAAGAACTGAATAATCTGGTCAGAAGACTAGGTACATCTTCCGCAGCATACGGCATGGAAATCAGTACAAGCAAGACAAAACTGATGACCAACAGTGACACTGGAATCCATACTGACATCATCACCAACGAAGAAAGCTTGAAACTGCACAAGTTTAAATATTTGGAGCAATACTGTCGGATGAAGGATCAAGACCAGAAGTATTAACAAGGAGTGCGATGACAACATCCACATTAGCCAAGATGGGAACCGTCTGGAAAGACAACGAAGTCTCCCTTGGCTCAAAGTTAAAACCTATGCGCTCCCTTCTTCACTCAATGTTTCTTTACGCCTGCGCAACATGAGAATACAGGCAACAGAAATGAGATGCTTTAGAAGATTGCTTAGTATCTCTCACAAAGACCATATCAACAATGAAGAAGTCAGAGACAGAATAAGACAAACCATTGGTCCTTACGAAGACCTCCTCACCACTGTCAAAAGGTGCAAAATGAAATGGTTTGGACACTTAGTGAGAGAAGGAGGGCTTCCAAAAACCGTGCTTCAAGAAACTGTCAGAGGAGGTAGGAGAAGAGGCAGACAAAAAAAGAGATGGGAGGACAATATCACTGAATGGACGGGCCTGAAGCTATGTGAGCTGATGAGACAGGTGGAGGACAGGAAGGAGTGGAAGACTGGTTATTCAGTCATCGGTAGCGTCCCATGGGACAGATAGAAGTAGAAGAAGGATATGTAATTTTGACTTTATATATCTTTCGAAATACATGTACATGCAATTTTCAATGTCAATAAATGTATCCCATGTTTTGGATTTCTCAAGCACTATGTCAAACGAAAAATTGCCTTGAATGGATAATAAAGATTTCTTTTTATTATTATTATTATGTCTTTTTTATTTAATCGCCCCCTCACCGACTAGGCCAAGCGTTGAGTGATGTAAAAGGTGGAGGTCAAATGTAGTGGGGATGTACGCGTACAAGTAGGAATAGAGCAATAAAACAAAAAACTGGTCATTATGACGTCTGTTTTCACAATAGTTTACATCTAAACCTTGATTTACAATCCTCTTTACATTAGTAAAAATGCCAGAGACTGTTGAAAGAGTAAAAGGGCAGCTACCCGTCTGGTGTCTTTTTTGTATTATTTTCTTTTTGATTTCTTTGTTCGCATTTTTCTTGAAATGTAGTTTTTCCCACTAAATTTCTTTCTCCTCCATCATTTACCGATTGATTTTTACAATATTTGGCAACTATCCAAAATATCTTAAAAAGCTGACGTCGCTCTTTAGATATTGAACGGAAAAAACGATCTGCACAGGTTTTTGGTGAATTTGTTCGTAACTAAGAAAGTAGATAAGATTTTGAAAATTGAGTAAAATTACAAGATGACGGCCCTTTTCTTGGCAAACAAGGATGCTACAAATTTTGCAATGATACAGGATGACTATATTTTGACAGTTACTCATATATATGTACTAAAATCAAAAATACTAACTCAAAAGCAAAAAAAATCACTTCAGGGGACTGTAAAAAGGCTTTTATTTTTATTCACAGAGTTACAGAGACACAGGAGGAGTCCATGTGATTCAAAAAACTGTTCCCATGATCAGCTTGATGAAAATGGGAAGAGTGGTATACCTGAATATCTTTGCCCTGAAAATCACTACTTAGGCAAGGATGGTGTTTCCTGCATTTCCAATTGTACCAGGTATATACTATTGTTTTCAGGAAGTAGTTTTCTATGTGTCTACCATAAGCTTTGCTCTAATCTAATTGTTACACTTGCTTTCAGTGGTTTTTTTAATAACATATTTGTCACATTTGTCAATCCACCCAAGTTGGAGATTTGTCTTATAAATTCTCTCTCTGTCTCTCTCTCTCTCTCTCTTCTCTCTAAAAAAATGTTGTTCTGGTTCTTATCGGGTAGGCAGGTTATACTCTCTCTCTCTCTCTCTCTCTCTCTCTCTCTCATCTTTCTAAGAAAAATCTCTCTCTCTCTCTCTGTTAAAACAAATTTTCTCTTTGTTGTAAAATTAAACTCTCTCTCTACTCTCTCTCTCTCTCTCTCTCTCTCTCTCTTTCTTCTCTCTCTCTGCTGAATCTCTCAGTGTGCCAATGCCTCATCTCAAGCAGACTGCATTCTGCCCACACATGTCTGCGATGGTGTCTTCCAATGTGCCGACTAATCAGAAAGAACAGTTTTGTTGTAAACAGCTTTCCTTATTTATGTATCTTCTTTAATGATTGATGATGATGAGTTTGCTCATTAGTGTTTTTATTTCTTTATGTGGAACTTCATTTACTCCACAAAGGATGAGACATGGTGATGGACTGTGTTTATGCTTTGAGTGACTCTGTTTTCATTGGTGTTTAATCTCCATGTACCTTACTCATGATCAAGCTTAATGGTGGAAACCTACACTACTTCATCACAATTTACTAAATCACTTACACTACTTCATAACAATTTACTAAATCACTTACACTACTTCATCATAATTTACTAAATCACTTACACTACTTCATAACAACAATTTACTAAAATCTAATCACTTACACTACTTCATAACAATTTACTAAATCACTTCCACTTTCTCATAACAATTTACTAAATCACCCACTACTTCATAATAATTTACTAAAACACTACTTCATCACAATTTACTAAATCATAACAATTTACTAAATCACTCTACACTACTTCATAACAATTTACTAAATACTCACACTACTTCATCACAATTTACTAATATACCCTCACTACTTCATAACAATTTACTAATATACCTCACACTACTTCATCACAATTTACTCTCTAAATATACTCTCACTCTCTATGCTTTCATCACTCTCTCTCTTTACTTAATCACTTCTCTCACTACTCATCTCTCTCTTCTCAATTTGTCTAAATCTCACTCTCTCTCACTACTTCATAACAATTTACTAAATCACTTACACTACTTCATAACAATTTACTAAATCACTTAACTACTTCATCACAATTTCAATGTTTCAGCTCCCAGTTCCTACCCACACTACTTCATTCAATTTACGTTAAATTTACACTATTTGATGATGGGAGTGATGACTAAAAACCACACTATTTTGATGCTTGTCTGTCTTACTCTACTTCACAATTTACTTGTTCTGGTTGCAGGTGATACTACTTCATAACAATTTACTAAATCACCCACACTACTTCATAACAATTTACTGGACCCACACTACTTCATCTAATTTACTTCATCAATACTAAACCCACACTACTTCATCACAATTTATAAATCACTTACACTACTTCATAACAATTTACTAAATATGTAATGTTATGTTATACACTACTTCATCACAATTTGCTAATACTACTGCAAGCACATACTTCATCACAATTTACTAATATACCCACATTTGCGATGGTAAATCACTTCTACTTCACAATTTACTAAATCACTTTACTTATTTATGTATCTTCTTTAATGTGAACAATTTACTAAATCACCCACACTACTTTTGTGGAACAATTTACTAAATCACATGGTGATGGACTGTGTTTATGCTTTCAGTGAACTGTTTTACTAAATAATCTCCATGTACCTACTCATGATCAACTACTTCATAACAATTTACTAAATCACTTACACTACTTCATAACAATTTACTAAATCACTTACACTACTTCATAACAATTTACTAAATCACTTACACTACTTCATAACAATTTACTAAATCACTAACTTCATCAATTTACTAAATCACCCACTACTTCATCTTACTAATAACACTACTTCATCACAACTAAATCACCCACACTACTTCATAACAATTTACTAAATCACTACTTCACACAATTTACTAATATCACTACTTCATAACAATTTACTAAATCACCCACACTACTTCATAACAATTTACTAAAACACCCACACTACTTCATAACAATTTACTAAATTACTACTTCATATACCCACACTACTTCATAACAATTTACTAAATCACTTACACTACTTCATAACAATTTACTAAATACACTACTTCATAACAATTTACTAAATTCACTCACAATTTACTAAATCACTACTTCATCACAATTTACTAATTACCCACACTACTTCATCACAATTTACTAAATCATTACACTACTTCATCACAATTTACTAAATCACCCACACTACTTCATAACAATTTACTAATATACCCACACTACTTCATCACAATTTACTAAATCACCCACACTACTTCATAACAATTTACTAACTATCATCACCCACACTACTTCATAACAATTTACTAAATCACTTAACACTAAATACTTCTACTTCATAACAATTTACTAAATCACTTACACTACTTCATAACAATTTACTAAATCACTTACACTACTTCATAACAATTTACTAAATCACCCACACTACTTCATAACAATTTACTAAATACCCACACTACTTCATCACAATTTACTAATATACCCACACTACTTCATAACAATTTACTAATATACCACACTACTTCATCACAATTTACTAATATACCCACACTACTTCATCACAATTTACTAAATCACCCACACTACTTCATAACAATTTACTAATATACCCACACTACTTCATAACAATTTACAATTTACATCACAATTTACTAAATCACCCACACTACTTCATAACAATTTACTAAATACCCACACTACTTCATCACAATTTACTAAATCACTTACACTACTTCATAACAATTTACTAAATCACCCACACTACTTCATAACAATTTACTAAATCACCCACACTACTTCATAACAATTTACTAAATCACCCACACTACTTCATAACAATTTACTAATATACCCACTACATAACAATTTACTAAATCACAATTTACTAAATCACTTACACTACTTCATAACAATTTACTAATATACAATTTACCACACTACTTCATAACAATTTACTAAATCACCCACACTACTTCATAACAATTTACTAATATACCCACACTACTTCATCATAATTTACTAAATACCCACACTACTTCATAACAATTTACTAAACCCACACTACTTCATAACAATTTACTAATATACCCACACTACTTCATAACAATTTACTAATATACCCACACTACTTCATAACAATTTACTAAATACCCACACTACTTCATAACAATTTACTAAATACCCACACTACTTCATAACAATTTACTAAATCACTTACACTACTTCATAACAATTTACTAAATCACCCACACTACTTCATCACAATTTACTAAATCACCACACTACTTCATAACAATTTACTAAATCACCTACACTACTTCATCACAATTTACTAAATAAATCACTAAATACACTACTTCATAACAATTTACTAAATCACTTACACTACTTCATCACAATTTACTAAATCAATTTACTAAATACCCACTACTTCATCACAATTTACTAAATCACTTACACTACTTCATAACAATTTACTAAATCACTTACACTACTTCATAACAATTTACTAAATCACCACACTACTTCATCACAATTTACTAAATCACCCACACTACTTCATCACAATTTACTAAATCACTACTTCATAACAATTTACTAAATCATCACTACTTCATAACAATTTACTAATATACCCACAATTTACTACTTCATAACAATTTACTAAATCACCCACACTACTTCATAACAATTTACTAAATCACTTACACTACTTCATCACAATTTACTAAATCACTTACACTACTTCATAACAATTTACTAAATCACTTACACTACTTCATAACAATTTACTAAATCACTTACACTACTTCATCACAATTTACTAAAAATCATCCCTAAACACTACTTCATAACAATTTACTAAATCACTTACACTACTTCATAACAATTTACTAAATCACTTACACTACTTCATAACAATTTACTAAATCACTTACACTACTTCATCACAATTTACTAAATCACTTACACTACTTCATCACAATTTACTAAATCACTTACACTACTTCATCACAATTTACTAAATCACTTACACTACTTCATCACAATTTACTAAATCACTTACACTACTTCATCACAATTTACTAAATCACTTACACTACTTCATAACAATTTACTAAATCACTTCATCACTACTTCATCACAATTTACTAAATCACTAAATCATCACAATTTACTAAATACTACTTCATCACAATTTACTAAATAATATACTAAATCACTACTTCACAATTTACTAAATCACTTACACTACTTCATCACAATTTACTAAATCACTTACACTACTTCATCACAATTTACTAAATCACCCACACTACTTCACTTCACAATTTACTAAATCACTTACACTACTTCATCACAATTTACTAAATCACTTACACTACTTCATCACAATTTACTAAATCACTTACACTACTTCATCACAATTTACTAAATCACTTACACTACTTCATAACAATTTACTAAATCACTTACACTACTTCATAACAATTTACTAAATCACTTACACTACTTCATCACAATTTACTAAATCACTTACACTACTTCATCACAATTTACTAAATCACTTACACTACTTCATCACAATTTACTAAATCACTTACACTACTTCATCACAATTTACTAAATCACCCATCACTACTAAATCATCACAATTTACTAAATCACTTACACTACTTCATCACAATTTACTAAATCACTTACACTACTTCATCACAATTTACTAAATCACTTACACTACTTCATCACAATTTACTAAATCACCCACACTACTTCATCACAATTTACTAAATCACTTACACTACTTCATCACAATTTACTAAATCACTTCACTCACAATTTACTAAATCACCACACTACTTCATCACAATTTACTAAATCACTTACACTACTTCATCACAATTTACTAAATCACTTACACTACTTCATAACAATTTACTAAATCACTTACACTACTTCATCACAATTTACTAAATCACTTACACTACTTCATCACAATTTACTAAATCTACTTCATCACTACTTCATCACAATTTACTAAATCACCACACTACTTCATCACAATTTACTAAATCACTTACACTACTTCATCACAATTTACTAAATCACTTACACTACTTCATCACAATTTACTAAATCACTTACACTACTTCATCACAATTTACTAAATCACTTACACTACTTCATCACAATTTACTAAATCACTTACACTACTTCATCACAATTTACTAAATCACCCACACTACTTCATATAATTTACTAAATCACTTATACTACTTCATCACAATTTACTAAATCACTTACACTACTTCATCAACAATTCACACTACTTCATCACAATTTAATCACACTACTTCATCACAATTTACTAAATCACTTACACTACTTCATCACAATTTACTAAATCACTTACACTACTTCATAACAATTTACTAAATCACTTACACTACTTCATCACAATTTACTAAATCACTTACACTACTTCATCACAATTTACTAAATCACCCACACTACTTCATCACAATTTTAAACTAAATCACTATACACTACTTCATCACAATTTACTAAATCACTTACACTACTTCATCACAATTTACTAAATCACTTACACTACTTCATAACAATTTACTAATAAATCACTTACACTACTTCATCACAATTTACTAAATCACTTACACTACTTCATCACAATTTACTAAATCACTTACACTACTTCATCACAATTTACTAAAATCACTTCATCACAATTTACTAAATCACTTCATCATCACAATTTACTAAATCACCCACACTACTTCATAACAATTTACTAAATCACTTACACTACTTCATAACAATTTACTAAATCACTTCACTTCACAATTTACTAAATCACCCACACTACTTCATCACAATTTACTAAATCACCCACACTACTTCATCACAATTTACTAAATCACCCACACTACTTCATCACAATTTACTAAATCACCCACACTACTTCATCACAATTTACTAAATCACCCACACTACTTCATCACAATTTACTAAATCACTTATACTACTTCATCACAATTTACTAAATCACCCACACTACTTCATAACAATTTACTAAATCACAATTTACTAAATCCACACTACTTCATCACAATTTACTAAATCACTTACACTACTTCATCACAATTTACTAAATCACTTACACTACTTCATCACAATTTACTAAATCACCCACACTACTTCATCACAAACTAAAATTTACTTAAATCTAAACTTACACTACTTCATCACAATTTACTAAATCACTTACACTACTTCATCACAATTTACTAAATCACTTACACTACTTCATCACAATTTACTAAATCACCCACACTACTTCATCACAATTTACTAAATCACCCACACTACTTCATCACAATTTACTAAATCACCCACACTACTTCATCACAATTTACTAAATCACTTATACTACTTCATCACAATTTACTAAATCACTTATACTACTTCATCACAATTTACTAAATCACTTACACTACTTCATAACAATTTACTAAATCACCACACTACTTCATCATAATTTACTAAATTTACTAAATAAATACCACTACTTCATCACAATTTACTAAATCACCCACACTACTTCATAACAATTTACTAAATCACCACACTACTTCATCACAATTTACTAAATCACCCACACTACTTCATCACAATTTACTAAATCACCCACACTACTTCATCACAATTTACTAAATTTACTTCATAAAATTTACTAAATCACCACACTACTTCATAACAATTTACTAAATCACTTACACTACTTCATCACAATTTACTAAATCACCCACACTACTTCATCACAATTTACTAAATCACCCACACTACTTCATCACAATTTACTAAATCACTTACACTACTTCATAACAATTTACTAAATCATTTACACTACTTCATAACAATTTACTAAATCACCACACTACTTCATCACAATTTACTAAAATCACTTCATAACAATTTACTAAATCACCCACACTACTTCATCACAATTTACTAAATCACCCACACTACTTCATCACAATTTACTAAATCACCACACTACTTCATCACAATTTACTAAACAATTTACTAAATCACCCACACTACTTCATCACAATTTACTAAATCACCCACACTACTTCATATCACAATTTACTAAATCACCCACACTACTTCATAACAATTTACTAAATCACCCACACTACTTCATAACAATTTACTAAATCACCCACACTACTTCATAATAATTTACTAAATCACCACACTACTTCATAACAATTTACTAAATCACCACACTACTTCATAACAATTTACTAACTAAATAAACAATTTCATAACAATTTACTAAATCACTTCATAACAATTTACTAAATCACCCACACTACTTCATAACAATTTACTAAATCACCCACACTACTTCATAACAATTTACTAAATCACCCACACTACTTCATCACAATTTACTAAATCACTTACACTACTTCATCACAATTTACTAAATCACTTACACTACTTCATAACAATTTACTAAATCACTTACACTACTTCATCACAATTTACTAAATCACCCACACTACTTCATCACAATTTACTAAACTTACACTACTTCATCACAATTTACTAAATCACCTTACACTACTTCATCACAATTTACTAAAACTTACACTACTTCATCACCTAAATCACTTACACTACTTCATCACAATTTACTAAATCATACACTACTTCATCACACTAAATACTTATACTACTTCAACAATTTACTAAATCACTTACACTACTTCATCACAATTTACTAAATCACCCTTACACTACTTCATCACAATTTACTAAATCTACTTCATCACAATTTACTAAATCACCCACACTACTTCATAACAATTTACTAAATCACCACACTACTTCATCACAATTTACTAAAATCTACTTCATCACACTACTTCATAACAATTTACTAAATCACCCACACTACTTCATAACAATTTACTAAATATACCCACACTACTTCTACAATTTACTAAATCACCCACACTACTTCATCACAATTTACTAAATCACCCACACTACTTCATAACAATTTACTAAATCACTTACACTACTTCATAACAATTTACTAAATCACCCTAAATCACTACTTCATCACAATTTACTAAATCACTTACACTACTTCATAACAATTTACTAAATCACTTACACTACTTCATCACAATTTACTAAATCACCCACACTACTTCATCACAATTTACTAAATCACTTACACTACTTCATAACAATTTACTAAATCACTTACACTACTTCATAACAATTTACTAAATCACCCACACTACTTCATCACAATTTACTAAATCACCCACACTACTTCATAACAATTTACTAAATCACTTACACTACTTCATCAACAATTTACTAAATCACTTACACTACTTCATCACAATTTACTAATATACCCACACTACTTCATCACAATTTACTAAATCACCCACACTACTTCATAACAATTTACTAAATCACTTACACTACTTCATAACAATTTACTAAATCACTTACACTACTTCATCACAATTTACTAAATAAATCACAATTTACTAAATCACACACTACTTCATAACAATTTACTAAATCACTTACACTACTTCATCACAATTTACTAAATCACCACACTACTACTTCATCACAATTTACTAAATCACCCACACTACTTCATAACAATTTACTAAATCACTTACACTACTTCATCACAATTTACTAAATCACTTACACTACTTCATAACAATTTACTAAATCACTACTTCATCACTACTTCATAACAATTTACTAAATCACTTACACTACTTCATCACAATTTACTAAATCACTTACACTACTTCATCACAATTTACTAAATCACCCACACTACTTCATAACAATTTACTAAATCACCCATCACTACTTCATCACAATTTACTAAATCACTTACACTACTTCATCACAATTTACTAAATCACTTACACTACTTCATAACAATTAAATACTAAATCACAATTTACTAAATCACTTACACTACTTCATCACAATTTACTTCACTACTTCATCACAATTTACTAAATTACACTACTTCATCACAATTTACTAAATCACTTACTACTACTTCATCACAATTTACTAAATCACAATTTCACAAATTTACTAAATCACTTACACTACTTCATCACAATTTACTAAATCACTTCATCACAATTTACTAAATCACTTACACTACTTCATCATAACAATTTACTAAATCACTTACACTACTTCATAACAATTTACTAAATCACTAAATTACACTACTTCATCACAATTTACTAAATCACTTACACTACTTCATCACAATTTACTAAATCACTAAATACACTACTTCATAACAATTTACTAAATACAATTTACTAAATCACTACTTCATCACAATTTACTAAATCACCCACACTACTTCATCACAATTTACTAAATCACTTACACTACTTCATCACAATTTACTAAATCACTTACACTACTTCATAACAATTTACTTACTTAAATCAATTTACTAAATCACTTACACTACTTCATCACAATTTACTAAATCACTTACACTACTTCATCACAATTTACTAAATCACCCACACTACTTCATCACAATTTACTAAATCACTTACACTACTTCATCACAATTTACTAAAATCACTTCACACTACTTCATCACAATTTACTAAATCACTTACACTACTTCATAACAATTTACTAAATCACCACACTACTTCATAACAATTTACTAAATCACTTACACTACTTCATAACAATTTACTAAATCACCCACACTACTTCATAACAATTTACTAAATCACCCACACTACTTCATAACAATTTACTAAATCACCCACACTACTTCATCACAATTTACTAAATCACCCACACTACTTCATCACAATTTACTAAATCACCCACACTACAATTTCATAACAATTTACTAATATCACCCACACTACTTCATCACAATTTACTAAATCACCCACACTACTTCATCACAATTTACTAAATCACCCACACTACTTCATAACAATTTACTAAATCACCTTACACTACTTCATCACAATTTACTAAATCACTTACACTACTTCATAACAATTTACTAAATCACTTACACTACTTCATCACAATTTACTAAATCACCCACACTACTTCATAACAATTTACTAAATCACTTACACTACTTCATAACAATTTACTAAATCACTTACACTACTTCATAACAATTTACTAAATCACCCACACTACTTCATCACAATTTACTAAATCACCCACACTACTTCATAACAATTTACTAAATCACCCACACTACTTCATCACAATTTACTAAATCACCCACACTACTTCATAACAATTTACTAAATCACTTACACTACTTCATAACAATTTACTAAATCACTTACACTACTTCATCACAATTTACTAAATCACCTTACACTACTTCATAACAATTTACTAAAATACCCACACTACTTCACACAATTTACTAAATCACCCACAATTCATCTAATTTACTAAATCACCTAAATCACACTACTTCATAACAATTTACTAAATCACTTACACTACTTCATAACAATTTACTAAATCACCCCACACTACTTCATAACAATTTACTAAATCACCCACACTACTTCATAACAATTTACTAAATCAACAACTTCATAACAATTTACTAAATCACCCACACTACTTCATAACAATTTACTAAATCACTTACACTACTTCATAACAATTTACTAAATCACTACTTCACACAATTTACTAAATTCATCACAATTTACTAAATCACCCACACTACTTCATAACAATTTACTACTTCATAACAATTTACTAAATCACTACTTCATAACAATTTACTAAATCACTTCTACTTCATAACAATTTACTAAATCACTTACACTACTTCATCACAATTTACTAAATCACTTACACTACTTCATCATAATTTACTAAATCACCCACACTACTTCATAACAATTTACTAAAAATACTTCATCACAATTTACTAAATCACCCACACTACTTCATAACAATTTACTAAATCACCCACACTACTTCATAACAATTTACTAAATCACCCACACTACTTCATCACAATTTACTAAATCACCCACACTACTTCATAACAATTTACTAAATCACCCACACTACTTCATAACAATTTACTAAATCACTTACACTACTTCATCACAATTTACTAAATCACCCACACTACTTCATAACAATTTACTAAATCACTTACACTACTTCATAACAATTTACTAAATCACCCACACTACTTCATCACAATTTACTAAATACCCACACTACTTCATCACAATTTACTAAATCACCCACACTACTTCATAACAATTTACTAAATCACTTACACTACTTCATCACAATTTACTAAATCATACACTACTTCATAACAATTTACTAATATACCCTAAATCACTACTTCATCATAATTTACTAATATACCCACACTACTTCATAACAATTTACTAAATCACCCACACTACTTCATAACAATTTACTAAATCACCCACACTACTTCATAACAATTTACTAAATCACTTACACTACTTCATAACAATTTACTAAATCACTTACACTACTTCATCATAACAATTTACTAAATCACCCACACTACTTCATCACAATTTACTAAATCACCCACACTACTTCATCACAATTTACTAAATTACAATTACTTCATAAATTTACTAAATCACCCACACTACTTCATAACAATTTACTAAATCACTTACACTACTTCATAACAATTTACTAAATCACCCACACTACTTCATAACAATTTACTAAATCACTTACACTACTTCATAACAATTTACTAAATCACCCACACTACTTCATAACAATTTACTAAATCACCCACACTACTTCATAACAATTTACTAAATCACTTACACTACTTCATAACAATTTACTAAATCACCCACACTACTTCATCACAATTTACTAAATCACTTACACTACTTCATAACAATTTACTAATTTACTAAATCAATTTACTAAATCACCTACACTACTTCATCATAATTTACTAAATCACCCACACTACTTCATCACAATTTACTAATATACCCACACTACTTCATAACAATTTACTAAATCACTTACACTACTTCATAACAATTTACTAATTTACTTCATAACAATTTACTAAATCACCCACACTACTTCATCACAATTTACTAAATCACCCACACTACTTCATAACAATTTACTAAATCAATTTACTAAATCCACACTACTTCATAACAATTTACTAATCACCCACATCACTTCATCACAATTTACTAAATTACCCACACACTTCATCACAATTTACTAAATCACTTACACTACTTCATAACAATTTACTAAATCACTTACACTACTTCATCACAATTTACTAAATCACTTACACTACTTCATCACAATTTACTAAATAAATCACAATTTAAATCACCCACACTACTTCATAACAATTTACTAAATCACTTACACTACTTCATAACAATTTACTAAATCACTTACACTACTTCATCATAATTTACTAAATCACCCACACTACTTCATCACTAATTTACTAAATCACTAAATCACTACTTCATAACAATTTACTAAATCATTACTTCATCACAATTTACTAAATCACTTACACTACTTCATCACAATTTACTAAATCACCCACACTACTTCATCACAATTTACTAAATCACTTACACTACTTCATCACAATTTACTAAATCACCACACTACTTCATCACAATTTACTAAAATCACTACCACAATTTACTACTTCATCACAATTTACTAAATCACTTACACTACTTCATCATAATTTACTAAATCACTTCATCATAATTTACTAAATCACCCACACTATCATCACAATTTACTAAATCACCACACTACTTCATAACAATTTACTAAATCACCCACACTACTTCATCACAATTAAATACTACAAATCACAATTTACTAAATCACTTACACTACTTCATCACAATTTACTAAATACCCACACTACTTCATCACAATTTACTAAATCACTACTTCATAACAATTTACTAAATCACTTTCTACTTCATCACAATTTACTAAATCACTTACACTACTTCATCACAATTTACTAAATCACTTATACTACTTCATCACAATTTACTAAATCACTTACACTACTTCATCACAATTTACTAAATCACTTACACTACTTCATCACAATTTACTAAATCACTTATACTACTTCATCACAATTTACTAAATCACTTATACTACTTCATCACAATTTACTAAATCACTTATACTACTTCATCACAATTTACTAAATCATTTATACTACTTCATCACAATTTACTAAATCACTTACACTACTTCATCACAATTTACTAAATCACTTACACTACTTCATCACAATTTACTAAATCACTTACACTACTTCATCACAATTTACTAAATCACTTACACTACTTCATCACAATTTACTAAATCACTTACACTACTTCATCACAATTTACTAAATCACTTACACTACTTCATCACAATTTACTAAATCACTTACACTACTTCATCACAATTTACTAAATCACTTACACTACTTCATAACAATTTACTAAATCACCCAACTACTTCATCACAATTTACTAAATCATTTACACTACTTCATCACAATTTACTAAATCACCACACTACTTCATAACAATTTACTAAATCACTTACACTACTTCATCACAATTTACTAAATCACCTACTTCACTACTTCATAACAATTTTAAATACTTACTACTTCATCACAATTTACTAAATCACTTATACTACTTCATCACAATTTACTAAATCACTTACACTACTTCATCACAATTTACTAAATCACTTACACTACTTCATCACAATTTACTAAATCACCCACACTACTTCATAACAATTTACTAAATCACCCACACTACTTCATAACAATTTACTAAATCACCCACACTACTTCATAACAATTTACTAAATCACCCACACTACTTCATCACAATTTACTAAATCACCCACACTACTTCATAACAATTTACTAAATCACCCACACTACTTCATAACAATTTACTAAATCACTTACACTACTTCATAACAATTTACTAAATCACCCACACTACTTCATAACAATTTACTAAATCACCCAAACTTCACAATTTACTAAATCACCCAATTTACACTACTTCATAACAATTTACTAAATCTACTTCATAACAATTTACTAAATCACCCACACTACTTCATAACAATTTACTAAATCACCCACACTACTTCATAACAATTTACTAAATCACTTACACTACTTCATAACAATTTACTAAATCACCCACACTACTTCATCACAATTTACTAAATCACCCACACTACTTCATCACAATTTACTAAATCACTTACACTACTTCATAACAATTTACTAAATCACTTACACTACTTCATAACAATTTACTAAATCACTTACACTACTTCATAACAATTTACTAAATACCCACACTACTTCATCACAATTTACTAAATCACTTACACTACTTCATAACAATTTACTAAATCACCCACACTACTTCATAACAATTTACTAAATCACTTACACTACTTCATAACAATTTACTAAATCACCCACACTACTTCATAACAATTTACTAAATCACCCACACTACTTCATAACAATTTACTAAATCACCTAAATCACACTACTTCATCACAATTTACTAAATCACCCACACTACTTCATAACAATTTACTAAATCACTTACACTACTTCATCACAATTTACTAAATCACTTACACTACTTAATCACAATTTACTAAATCATCACAATTTAACAATTTACAATTTACTAAATCACCCACACTACTTCATCACAATTTACTAAATACTTCCACACACTTCATAACTACTAAATCATCATAACAATTTACTAAATCACCCACACTACTTCATCACAATTTACTAAATCACTTACACTACTTCATCACAATTTACTAAATCACCCACACTACTTCATAACAATTTACTAAATCACCCACACTACTTCATCACAATTTACTAAATCACTTACACTACTTCATAACAATTTACTAAATCACCCACACTACTTCATCACAATTTACTAAATCACTTACACTACTTCATCACAATTTACAATTTACTAATTTATAAATCACTTACACTACTTCATAACAATTTACTAAATCATTTACACTACTTCATCACAATTTACTAAATACTAAATCATAATTTACTAAATCACACTACTTCATCACAATTTACTAAATCACTTATACTACTTCATCATAATTTACTAAATCACTTACACTACTTCATCACAATTTACTAAATCACCCACACTACTTCATAACAATTTACTAAATACCCACACTACTTCATCACAATTTACTAAATACCCACACTACTTCATCACAATTTATTCATAACAATTTACTAAATCACTTCCACTACTTCATAACAATTTACTAAATCACTTACACTACTTCATCACAATTTACTAAATCACCCACACTACTTCATAACAATTTACTAAATCACCCACACTACTTCATCACAATTTACTAAATCACCCACACTACTTCATAACAATTTACTAAATCACTTACACTACTTCATAACAATTTACTAAATCACTTACACTACTTCATAACAATTTACTAAATCACCCACACTACTTCATAACAATTTACTAAATCACCCTCACTACTTCATAACAATTTACTAAATCACCCACACTACTTCATAACAATTTACTAAATCACCCACACTACTTCATAACAATTTACTAAATCACCCACATTACTTCATAACAATTTACTAAATCACCCACACTACTTCATAACAATTTACTAAATCACTTACACTACTTCATAACAATTTACTAAATCACTTACACTACTTCATCATAATTTATTAAATCACCCACACTACTTCATCATAATTTACTAAATCACCCACACTACTTCATAACAATTTACTAAATCACCCACACTACTTCATAACAATTTACTAAATCACCCACACTACTTCATAACAATTTACTAAATCACCCACACTACTTCATAACAATTTACTAAATCACCCTCACTACTTCATAACAATTTACTAAATCATCACTTCATCACTACTTCATAACAATTTACTAAATCACTTTTACACTACTTCATCACAATTTACTAAATCACCCACACTACTTCATAACAATTTACTAAATATACCCACACTACTTTGATAACAATTTACTAATATACCACACTACTTCATAACAATTTACTAAATACCCACACTACTTCATCACAATTTACTAAATCACTTACACTACTTCATAACAATTTACTAAATCACCCACACTACTTCATCACAATTTACTAAATACTTCCACAATTTACTAAATACTTACACTTCATAACAATTTACTAAATCACCACACTACTTCATCATAATTTACTAAATCACCCACACTACTTCATCATAATTTACTAAAATACCCACACTACTTCATCATAATTTACTAAATCACCCACACTACTTCATCATAATTTACTAAATCACCCACACTACTTCATCATAATTTACTAAATCACCCACACTACTTCATCACAATTTACTAAATCACCCCACTACTTCATCATAATTTACTAAAATACCCCACTACTTCATCATAATTTATTAAATCACCTACACTACTTCATCACAAGTTATTAAATCACCCACACAACTTCATCCCAATTTACTGAAATACCCACAAAACTTTATCAAAACTTAGACACCAATACAGCTGATTTCATATTACTTAGGCCCAATTAAAGCCTCTGATGGAACATCACGATACCCAAGGATTTCTTAACATTGAAAATATGAACCATATCGCAGCAATAGATCACAAATAAAAAGATTGAAAAGAAGTAATTTTTTAGAGCAAGTGACTTGACTAAGAGGATCAAGTTAAGTTTAATAAGTATGGTTCAGCTAGAAAGACCTAAGACTATGACTATGAGAGTTTCTGTATAAGAGAACCTGTCAAGTTGATGGTCCTCCCTGTACTGATAACTTGTAATAGCTCAGGGATGAAGTCTGGAGGAACAAAAATCACCATTGCATGACACAATTATGCTCAAGTGATAGGTATTATTATTATTACTTTTATATATATGTATTGTATTTTTATTCTATTTGGAGGGGTTTGTTTTTATTTTTATTATCATTCTTGCTCACATTGATATTATTATTGCTATTATAATTATTGTTGTTATTATCATTATTATTAGTATTGTTGTTGTTACTGTTATTTTTATGCCTATTTAAAAGATTTATTTTCTTTATCTCTAATGATGAACCCTTTCAGCAACATATACATGCATGGAACATTTTGTCAAGTGTCAGAAAGACAACAAATGTATTCCAAAATCTTTGCGGTGTGATGGCAAAAGGCAGTGTTCGGATGGAGAGGATGAAAAGAACTGTGGTAAGTATTGGGCTTTTAGGCAAAGATTTATTTTGCTACAGAAATATGAAAAATGTAACAGAATTATGAAATGCCAACGAATTAAGGTAAAGCGTCTTTGTCTACCCCACTGTGTATTCTGTACTATCATGTAGAATTTGTGAAACTTTTGTTCTGTAAGTTTAGGCTGTCAGTATAGCAATGAAAGCGACAAACTATTCAAGTCCAAAGACTGATTTTTTTATAATAATAGGGGCAAGAATTTCTTGTTGCATTGACGTCGTGTAATTTGTGTACATTAAAGATGTATTGGCTGATTATTTATGATCATAATGGATCAGAGATACAATACTTATGCATAACTAAGGAAATTTTCCTTATGTTTGTTCTTTTATTATAAATTAGAATTTGACATGATTCCAGACATATGGTTTTCTGCTTTCGCGTTCAAATGTCTTTAGAAAGCCAGGTTTCAAACAAATGAAAAGAGGATTTTGCCATCTTTCTGTCAGCCAACTGGGTTTTGTTTTGTTTTTTCCTTTTTTTCCTTTTCACTGTGCCTCACTTTCTGTTTCACTGTGCCTCACTTTCTATTTCACTGTGCCTCACTTTCTATTTCACTGTGCCTCACTTTCTATTTCACTGTGCCTCACTTTCCTTTTCACTGTGCCTCACTTTCTGTTTCACTGTGCCTCACTTTCTATTTCACTGTGCCTCACTTTCCTTTTCACTGTGCCTCACTTTCCTTTTCACTGTGCCTCACTTTCTTTTACTGTTCACTGTGCCTCACTTTTTCCTTTTCACTGTGCCTCACTTTCCTTTTCACTGTGCCTCACTTTCTATTTCACTGTGCCTCACTTTCTATTTCACTGTGCCTCACTTTCTATTTCACTGTGCCTCACTTTCTATTTCACTGTGCCTCACTTTCTATTTCACTGTGCCTCACTTTCTATTTCACTGTGCCTCACTTTCTATTTCACTGTGCCTCACTTTCTTTTCACTGTGCCTCACTTTCTGTTTCACTGTGCCTCACTTTCTATTTCACTGTGCCTCACTTTCTATTTCACTGTGCCTCACTTTCTATTTCACTGTGCCTCACTTTCTATTTCACTGTGCCTCACTTTCTATTTCACTGTGCCTCACTTTCTATTTCACTGTGCCTCACTTTCTATTTCACTGTTCACTTTCTATTTCACTGTGCCTCACTTTCCTTTTCACTGTGCCTCACTTTCCTTTTCACTGTGCCTCACTTTCTTTTTCACTGTGCCTCTTTCTTTTTCATTGAAGTTTTCGGGTTTTAATTTCCTCTCTTTTTCATATATTTTTCTCTTTTATCTACATGTATCTGTTATATGCAGACATCACTATTTTAACCTAGCTGCTGTCTGACTCCTTTGGCAGTATACTGTCTGATTTCTCTTTAACGTGGGTGGTTGGCGGGTGCCACTGGTAGATCCTACTCCTTTCCTTTCACTCTTTCACATACCTGTCTTTGATCTTGCTGTTTCTTCTTAATTCACCCTGAGATCATTGAAAATGGTAGATGGGATAAATTTCTATCAATTAAACTCCTTATCATCTCAGTTTATAATGGGTCAAGTACATTTTGACACTTTTATTTTGACCCTTGATATGGCGATGAATGGTGCAGTGGTTAGGTCTGTAGCAGTTGTAACGCACATATCATTTTAAGTTGTCAAGGGTACAATCTAAAAGTGGACGTTAGTCTTAGTTGATCCAAATGAGACCTCAAAACCTATGCTCTTTGTGTACAGAAATAACTGTTTTTCAATCCTTTTAACAAATGCGTGCCTATAAGTATACAGGATCTTCAGGGAAATCAACGTGAATGTCTTTTAGTATGCGTGTAAAAGATTCACTGTCAACTTCATATCTGCTGTCTGCATACATTTTTTAAAATTCATTGATATTGCAATTTAAATATCTTAGACTTCCTGAAAGTTGACATGATCCTTTTTGTCAGCAACAAATTTGCTAAAAGTGTTGGTTGATCCACCATGATTTTTAGAGGCAGCAAATTCTTATTTCTGGATTCTCCTTTTCCCTCTCACCTTGGCAATGGCCGTAACATCAAATGAAGGCACTCGATTCCACTGTAGTGTTTAGTCATTCCACCAACTTGGCAAAGTTTTTTTTTATGTTTTATGTATATTTTCAGTTTATAGACTTTCGAAAGTGGGAGACATTCTGGAACGACATATGCAGTTGCCACACTATTTGTATTTCAGATGGGACTTGCCAGATTAAGGGTTAATAATGATTGTCTCCCTAAACTTATTGTCCAAAATAGCACCTGGCTCATAGCTTGATTATTATTGTTATTATTATTAATAAGCTTTGAGTAATCTGCCATTGTCAGGACTCATTTCTTTTCTCTAAAGCTTCAAACAAACCAAAGTGTGGACCAGGTCAGCTCAGATGCATTGGGACTGGACGTTGCATCCCGCAGGTGAGAAAACTTTCCCAAGTGCCTGGAGAAAGAGAATATACTGCTCATGCTTCACAATATCTGTCATTAAGCGAATAAATGAGGACCATAAGTATGGAAATAGTAAAGTTCCTTCAAAGCCATTATGGGTGAAAGAGCCGGAGCATATCTCGGTTTTTATATATAGCGTGATGCGAAACAGGTGATAATAAATCACCCACTCTGGACAGGACGCTAGTCTGTCGTAGGTCTTGCCCAAGCTGGTGCCTGTACCCATTCGCACCAGGGACGAATGGGGGAAATGCTTGTGAAGTGTCTTTCCAAAGGGGTATAACGTCGGATCTAGTATTGCTGTGATTCTAACCCGGGAGCTCATGATCACAAGTCTGGCAAGCTAGTCACTAGGGCAATGATGCCACATACAAAATATCTTTCAGTAAAGCGTATAAAAGATGAAAGTCAATTTAGGTCTGGCTTGACCTTTTTTCAATCTTATCCTAGACAATACTTGAATTTTTCTTATGTCAGATAATGAAAAAAATTTGTCATGTTATTTCCAGTTGTATCCATGCCCAGTAAATGAAGGTCACGGCACTCTGACTGAGGTTAACAGTGAAAGCTAAATTGCTACCGATGTTATTTCCATGTCAATTTTCAAATTCATTTATGATAACGGCATGATTTGTCAGTGACTTCTCTGATCTGATCTGGGATATTCTGTTGTCACTTCCTGTAGGTACTGAAGGGCATTAATTATTCACTGGCTGCCAATACCGACACGTATCAAAATGGGATTTGTAGATCGGCCGTTGTAAAGCCGAACACCTTTCAGTATCACATTTCCTTTTTTATTTTTTTTTATTTTATTTTAGTGACAAATACATTTATCACATTGGTGACATATTGATGTAGAAAGCTCTTCAGATGACATTATTGAGGCCGATGATACTGATCTTGATGAAGATTTTAATATCAGAATGCACTCAATAATTTGTTTAAACGCAACTTATGATGTTACAAATCTAGCTCTAGTGACTCAATTAGTTATAAATGAAGTAAACCTGACTTAGAGAAGGAAACTTTCCCCTCAAAGGATAAAACGTTAAGAAAAAGACCAAGAAACTAAACACTGACGCATAAGTTGATTGGAAAGTATCACTGTCTGCTGACTAAGCTTTTGCTTTGAGGACTTTCACACCAAATCTATCATTGATGGTAAACAGTGATTGTTACTTGCACTCATTGGATCATTTGACCACAGTACAGTAAGGCTGTCTGTATACAGACATAAAGCTCAGCAATAGTGTTAAGGATTTTAAAAGCAAAATAAACACATCACTTAAAATCAAAATTAAATGAATGATTTGTGATTAAATTTAAAAAAACATACTTGCTGACTGTGAATATTTGAGTCGGTCAGTTATTATTAAGAAGAAGAAGAAAATCTAAATAGTGGATTTAATTCTATTAAAAAAAATAAAAGGAATAGAAATGCTGTGATGGAGTTTCTTACCCATGTCTTGTTATTGTGTTTGTTAATTTGTTTTGCAGAAAATCATAAAATAATAGGCCAAATTTAGAAGTAAATATCCAACTATTTCATGATACACTGGGAAAAAAGGTTTTATTTTTTATTTTTTGAATTTTCTTTTTCATATTTTTTATTACAGAATAAATGAAAGTTTATATGGGAAATCTAATGATGTCATCTGAAAGTGAAAGGTTTATCCTTCTAGGAGAAAATATTTTTTATTTTCCGTCTTGAAGTATGTCTCATAAGGAATTATTTATCAACCTCACATAGTAATAACGCAAGGGTATTCTAAATGACATTCAAATACGCGGGGCATACCTGACGGTTTAAAAAAAACAAAAGTTTCTTAATTGTTGCATTGACGTTTACTTTCTATTTTTTATCTTTCTGCCAGTCCAAGATATGCGATGGGAATGCTGACTGTGGAGAAGATGATTTGTCTGATGAGGATTTAGAAGAATGTCGTAAGTCATGTTACCGTCCAGTGTTTGCAATGTTTCTCCGTGTCAATCTTGTTGATGTATGTCCCAACATCAGATAAATTCTCCATGGGCATTGTGAAAGTGTATGCATAATGTAAAGCTTTTAGCTGCCACCAACATTTCTAGTATTGTAATTGAAGACCCCCCCCCCCAGCACTGCATGTGTTCTCACCTATAAAAGTAGAATATGCCCACACAGTGCATTTTCTACTTGTTTTGTCAAAGCCAAGTAACACTGGAACCACACTTGTAGGTCCAATGAAGTTTGATTCTGATGCTATAATTTTCTACGGGCATATCATTCCAGAATTTCAAGATTATCCCCACTCATCCTGAACATACACAGGGCAAAAAAGGTTTCTAGAATGTTTAAATAAAAAAAAAGTTTTAGTCTATTTTGAAAATTTTCTTTCTTTCTTTTTTTCATGTAAATTAATTAAAAGAAACTAGTTGCCAATGCATCATGTGTCAAGTTTTGTCATTCAGTTAAGATGTTTGGGATCAATTAGATTAACAAAGCTACCAACCAGAACGTAAAAAAATGTATTTAGTATGTTTTTTTTGGCTCTGTATTTATACAGACTCTTTTTTGGCTCTGTATTTATACGTCTCTTATACAGGCTCCGTAAGTTTGTATTTACATTCAAATTATGTATTTGAGAGTTTACTGTATCTTTTTAAGAAACCCAAAGTTAACAGCAGAGACTCAGAGAAGTTGATGATTTGCCTTATTGGGGGTTAATTCAAGTTAAATTTTCCGTGTTTTCTGGAATATTACAGGCAGTTACAATTAGTCTGCGGTCAGAGTCTATTTTTAGATTTGAAAAGTTTGGCAACTAATGATTAAGATGCAGATTAATATGTGCAAGTGAAATCTCAAGATTTAGAGTAGATTTTGATCTAGATCTATGTAGACTAGATCTTTATCTAGATCTTAATTTAAGTTGTAATTTTCGTACAAAATCTAGATTTTAGTAATGTATGCCATTGTGATGATATAAACATCATACAGATTTCAAGAATGTATTTTACACAAGCTTCTTCTTTAACTAGATTGAACAAGGAAAGCCACAACAATACTAAAATCCAATTGTTTGTGCAACGATCAATGCTGTCCATATTTTTTCCTCCAGTTCTTGCAAATAGAAAGTATGGAGGTTTGTATTCCCGTTAGAAGTACTTTCGCTCATCTTATATGTTACTTCACGTTTCTGTTTGCATGCGGGCGGCTGACAGACGCTGATGGTAGGTCCTACTTTTTCCTCTGACTATCTCCCTTGTCTTTCATCTTGTGGTTTCCTCTTAGTTCACCCCAAGATCATCGCATATGGTGGACAGGGTAAATTTCAATGAAACAAACAAAAATCTCACTCCATGTGGGCGGCTGAAGGGTGCTACTTGTATGTCCTACCTGTTTCCTCTGACTTTTTGCCCCTTATCTCTCATCTTGTAGTTTCCTCTCAATTCATCCTGAGACCACCGAATATGGTGGATGGAGAAAATTTAAATGAAACGAAATTGCTATCTGCCCATTTAATTTTGTCCGTCTTATTCATGTACAGATAGCAGAGCCTGTTTACCAGATCACTACAGGTGTTTGGATGACCATTGCATCATCCAAAATTGGCGATGTGACTTCACGGAAGAATGTCAGGATGGCAGCGACGAGATCGGTTGTAGTAAGAGAAATTGTCTTGTTTCCTATTTGCAATTGTATTTCATAAGTTTGGGTATTTTGGTCACCGGTCGCCGTATTTAAATTTGATGCCTTTATACTGCCGGCAGTGAACAGGTAAGCACCTGTACGGGGAGTAGATGATCCCTCCCCTCACGAGTCTCCTGCTGCCTTGCAGGCGGGTCTTGGTTGACCAAAGGCTAAGAGAGTTAGCCATGACATAAAATAACAACCTGCTGCCTTGCAGGCTGGTCTTGGGTGACCAAAGGCTAAGGGAGTTAACCCTGACAGAAAATAACAAGGCCTGGTAGTGACCTCAATTAGGCAGCCTCACCATCTACCTAGGGTACAGTGGGCTAATCCCTGCTTATCCAAAACCAAACTGATTCAGAGAAATAAATACAATATACCCGGTTTGGCCTTTCAACAGTGAACATGAAAAAGAACACGAACTGTGATTTTTGGAACATGGAATATTAGGGCAATAAATGGAAAAGAGATATATTTACTTGAAGAAATGAAAAAATTCAAAGTAAACATTTTGGCCTTTACAGAAACAAAGAAAAAAGGACAAGGAATAGAAAATGTAGGACCAGATCATACTTTAATTTTCTCGAGAGTAGATGTCAAAGCTAGAGCAGGAGTAGGCCAAGGTAAAAGACCAAAAGGCAGACCTTGGAGAAGTGGGAAGAAGATTGAAGGAAACAGAAAATGCCAGGACAGGACATCCTGGAGAAAGATCATCGGGCATCTGAACTATTACACCGAAAGGTAGAATGGGAACTGATAAAGAAAATAAGCCTTTATACTGTTATTTTAACTTGATAATCTGCTATTTAAAAGTTAATTCTTTTAACCTCAAAGGTCGCTCCTCTCCGTTCCTCCCTCCCTCCCTCCCTCTCTCTTTATCTATCTTTATCTCTTTCTTACTTTCTCCCCCCGCCCCGTCCCTCTCTTTGAAACCCTCTTGGCAGCCCTGTTAAAATAATAAACTCTAAAATATTACAGAGATGGATCATCATTTTATGCATTAGGAAAGAAAAATACAGCTGGAGTTAAAAACAAGTTTTAAATTATTGAATTCTTATCTTTGACAATTTCGTTCTTTTCCAGAGAACAGACCTTGTCCAGCCTCTGAATTCCGTTGTAACAATGGTCAATGCATTCCATTACATTTGAAATGCAATGGGGCCTTTGACTGCAATGATCACAGTGATGAAGTGTGTGGTAAGTTTATAGCAGTCAGTGATATCTTGCCTTTGTATGGCTTGATTTTCTGGATATAGGTTGCAAGATTTAGTAAATCTCCCAGAACTTATTGATTACTATTATTATTATTATTATTATTTTAATATTGATATTTTTAGTAGTAGTAGTAGTATTTTGTAGTATATAGAGCTTATGGTTCAAAATTCAAAAGTCTACTACTGCTGTTTAACTGTAGGTGTGAAAGAGTAGGAAAGCAAAGAAATCAGTTTCAACATATGAGATGAATTCACATAAAGATTTTTTTGTAGGCGCAGACTATGTTGTGACATTGTCTGTGTTTTCAGTTCGCACCTGTGCTCAAGATGAATTCACCTGTAAAGACTTCCACTGTATTCCGAGGCAGAAACGTTGTGACGGTGCTGATGATTGTGGTGATGGCTTAGATGAAGAAAATTGTGGTGAGTTATGAGGCTCTTGTCCATTTTTCTTGTTTGTAAACATACATGGGATAGTGTTTACATTATGCGTTGTACAGAATCTTCCTTTCTGAACGTGTTTAAGAAGATTTTTTCAATATCGTTTTTTAGATATTTCAACACCTGCCTGTCCTCTTCAACTCCCTGGGGAATGTTTTGTATTGATTTCTAAAGATATTTCATTCTGCATGTTGATGTTTTTTTACTTTTTTCAACACTCAAGTTACCATTCATAAGGGGACTCAGTAGTTCAGAGGCCAGGTTTAAGATTATTTAAGGTTTTAATTGGTCTTGAAATGAAAGAGTGTTAGATTAGTTGTTGTAGAGCAGCCTGGGATAAAAATCTTAACTTTGTCACCTCTAGTAAATGTTACATGAGAATGATTGAAAAACAGTGGAATTGAATTGATAGACTATTCTGTACAATTGGGTGTTATTATTATTATTAATATTATTATTTTCACCATACTGTTATTGAAATGATCATTTCTGTAGTTCTTATTGTTATTGTTTCTCTTGTTATTGTTATTACTACTGATCATAAAGTTATCTTTCATATGAATGACCCTTCAGCAACCTTCACATGTATGGAGGGTTTTGTCAAGTGTCAGAAAGACAACAAATGTATTCCAAAGTCTTTGTTGTGTGATGATAAGAAGCAGTGTACGGATGGAGAGGATGAAAAGAACTGTGGTAAGTAAAGAAATATACTGAAGATTTTATTCTGAACGACAAAAATATGAACAAGAACGAGGATTAGAAAAGCTTCTGAAATAGAGTGTAAATTGCGAATAACTAAAATGTCCTTGTCTTAATCTACAATTTTTTTTACATTTTTTTTTATCATTCAAGGATATGTTGGGATTTTTAAAAAAACGTTTATTTGCATTTTCAGATCACAGCTGTACTAAAGATGAATTCACATGTAAAGATTTCCACTGTATTCCGAGTCATAGGCGTTGTGACGGTGATGATGATTGCGGGGATGGCTCTGATGAAGAAAATTGTGGTGAGCTGGGGAACTCATCTTTTTGAGATAATAAGCTGTAAACTGTTAGGCCACTTCTCTCCCCTGCAGGTCTTCCAGTCTTGTGTGCTGTCATCTAATTTTCTATTGATTTTCTTGTCCTTTTCATATCTTCTATAATGTCTGAATTTGTATTGATTCTCTTGTCCATTTCATATCTTCTGTAGTGTCTGAATTTGTATTGATTCTCTTGTCCATTTCATATCTTCTGTAGTGTCTGAATTTGTATTGATTCTCTTGTCCATTTTATATCTTCTGTAGTGTCTGAATTTGTATTGATTCTCTTGTCCATTTCATATCTTCTGTAAAAAGTCTGATTTTGTATTGATTCTCTTGTCCATTTCATATCTTTTGTAAAGTCTGAATTTGTATTGATTCTCTTGTCCATTTCATATCTTCTGTAGTGTCTGAATTTGTATTGATTCTCTTGTCCATTTCATATCTTCTGTAGTGTCTGAATTTGTATTGATTCTCTTGTCCATTTCATATCTTCTGTAGTGTCTGAATTTGTATTGATTTTCTTGTCCATTTCATATCTTTTGTAAAGTCTGAATTTGTATTGATTTTCTTGTCCATTTCATATCTTTTGTAAAGTCTGAATTTGTATTGATTCTCTTGACCATTTCATATCTTCTGTAAAGTCTGATTTTGTATTGATTTTCTTGTCCATTTCATATCTTTTGTAAAGTCTGAATTTGTATTGATTCTCTTGTCCATTTCATATCTTCTGTAGTGTCTGAATTTGTATTGATTCTCTTGTCCATTTCATATCTTCTGTAGTGTCTGAATTTGTATTGATTCTCTTGTCTATTTCATATCTTCTGTAGAGTCTGACTCTGTATTGATTTTCTTGTCCTTTTCAAGTCTTATGTAGTGTCTGATTTTCTTACCTATTCATAACTTCTAATGTGTCTATCAATCTCCCATCAGTCAGTAGGGAGGGGTTTTAGCTTCCCTAGTTACTAGAATTGTTTTGGTTTTCTTTGCATTTACTCTCATTCCTCTTTTATTTAGTTCATTGTTCATAATGTTGATGTTCGACTGAAGGTCACTTTCTGATTTTCCAAAGAGAACTAAATCATCGATCAATGAAAGCATTGATACATTTACTGGTTTGAGCTTCCACATACCTACATTCATTTTCTTCATTTTTGGGGATGCCTTTGCGACTGAATCCATCAATGTGATAAACAAAAGAGGACTTAGGATACAACCTTGTCGAACTCCTATATCTACATCAAATTCTGCAGATATGTTTCCAGCTACTCTCACTGCACATGTTGGTTTATTGTAAAAACTTTTAATGACTTCTATTAAATTTTGCTCTACATTGTGTTCTCTTAAGGAATGCTATAGTTCGTCCCTCCTCACAGTGTCAAACGCCTTTTCTAGATCTTTAAAACACAGGTGCAAGTCAATGTTTCTCTCAAGGAATTTTTCTATTATTTGTCTTATTATAAACATGTGGCCTTGTACACTTCTTCCTGGTCTAAATCCACTTTGATGCTCTTCAATCTGATCCTCTACTCTTTTCCTTAGTCTCATTTCCAGTATCCTGGCATACACTTTTCCTGGTACACTAAGTAATGATATCCCTCTATAGTTTGAGCATTCCATAGTTGACCCTTCCTTATGTATTGGTACTACCGTTCCCTTTTTCCAGTCGTCTGACACCTGTTGGGACTTCCATGCTTGTTGGCATATTGCATGTAGTAGTTTGTCTGCCTATCTCCCTTGGTTTTTAATCATTTCTAGATAAACTTGATCTGTTCCGGGGGCTTTTCCTTATTTCATTTTTTTTCTTACAGCTGTTTGGATTTCTTCCATTGATATATCTTCATCTTCAGCTGTCTCCTATGGATTACTTGTTACTCTGACTACTTGATCTTTACTCCTTGTTTCATATGTTCTGGAGGGATTATGTAATTGTTGAAAATACTTTCTCCACGCTTCCACGATTTGGCTGTCTTCTTTCATTATTTCTCCTTTGGCATTCTTAATTTGTCGTATTGGGCATGCTTTGGTCTTTCTCATGCTCTTTATTGCCCCCCCCTTTCTTAAAGTCTTTGTCCAAACTCTTCCCATTGTTATTATCAGTTTTATTAATATTATTATTATTATTATTATTATTATTATTATTATTATTATTATTATTATTATTATTATTATTTATGTTTGTGCTGTTGTTCTATTCAAGTTCTGTTACTCTGTAACCTTGACATTCTGTGTCTCAAATTCATTTGATCCTGTCTCTCATTCATTTTAACAGTAGAACTGTCGTTACAGCACGTATTGTGGTTGATTGGTGGGCGCTGCTGTCTTTCCTTTCTTCAGTCTTCCACTGTCACTTCATTTTCACCTTGCTGTTTCCTCTTAGTTAATTCAACCTGAGATCACTGAATATGATGGAGAGAGTAAGGTACATTTCAAACAAACAATAAACAAGCAACACGTATTTGTTGACAGACCAGCCGAACACCACCAGGAGTGAAAGCTGCCATTCCTTTAATGGTGCGTGTGATGACCTTTGCAAAGACGGTCCTTTAGGGCCAGTGTGCAGCTGTAAGAAGTTCTTTGTTCTCAATAGTGATGGCTTCACTTGCTCTTGTAAGTAAATACTCTTGTTCCGGTTAATAATCTATGTCATTTTAAAATCATTCGACAATGGTATGACAAATTTACAGCTACCACGTCAAGTTTGCAAAAGACATAAAATGAGTAATTGTATATAAAAAAGTTCCTTCAAGGCCATTGCGGCCTATGGAGGCGGAGCTTATTCCGGCTTCTGCAGTGTGAAGCAGAACAGGTGATCATAATCAGCCTTTGGACAGAGGGCTAGTCTGGCGCAGTTGTTACTCCCAAGCTAGTGCTTGTACCCATTTGCACCTGGGTAGAGTGGGGAAAATATGTGTAAAGTGTTTTACCCAAGGAACACGATGGTAGGGCCTAGCTTTGGAAGATTTGAACCAGGGGCCTCATGGTTCGCATGCTGACAGCCTAACCACTTGACCACCGATGCCACTTAATATCAGTAATTGTATATATTTGTATATTAATGTAGCAGTAAATCAGTGTTGGAAATAGTGAATGAATTTGGATTAAACTTTAAATTACCATAACCGTAACCATCGAAGTGAATTTCTCCAACAGTGGTTTGATTGTCTTTTATCCCCCTTTTCTCAGTGGACAACCCATGTCTGCACTACGACACTTGTTCTCAGCACTGTGCCTTTGATGAAAAACTTGGAGAGTTCACCTGTTCCTGTGCAGAGGGTTATAAAGCTGTGGACAATTCCTGTAAAGCCATAGGTAACTACTCTCCCTTTATCTTGTATTAATTATTCTATACGAAAATGAGTATTTCATGTTACTATCCAGTCGTTAAAACTCTATGGCCGCTGAATGCGTACAATGGAACAATTTCTGGTTTCTGGAGACATTGGCAACAAGTCGAGAATTCATGGACACTTCAACTTTTACTCTACATCAGTGCTTCTCAAACTATCTGACGTGACGGACCAGCAGTTTTGTTTGGGTTTTTTTTTAACGTGCTAGGGACCAGTGAGTGAAACAAGAAGCCACAATCCAGGATATTAGAAAATCATCCAGATTTTGTATCTCCACGTACTGGTTGTGTTAGGTGTACTTGACATTGCTTAGCATTGCACTACAGATCTGATTTCTTGTACTTGACATTGCTTAGCATTGCACTACAGATCTGATTTCTTGTACTTGACTTATCACAGCCTGGTCTTATGTCAATTAAGCAACATCTTTTCTTTCCTTTTTAATTCCTTTTACAAGAAAATAAAGGTAAAAAACAATAATTATTGATTTGACCTTCATGCTTTCTGTTTGTGTGCTGTGAGACATTTAAACTTATAAAGTACAGTCTCAGCTGTGTCCTATCGTGTCAACCAAGCTTTATGAAAAATTGAGAATGCCCCACCGCACATTCTGTAGTCCCTGTATGCACAGGTTGTTCTGCAACATACACAGTCACCGCAGTCAGAGAGTTAAAATTATCCCCGTGTCATATCCAAACCTTTTGATCATCAAACCAACAGGTCACATGAAATTTTCTAAATTGATCATTCATACTTTTTTTCCCTTGTTTAGGATCAGAGCCAGAGATTTTGCTGGCAGAATGGGGAAATGTCTTGACCTTGGCTAGTGTTGAAAAGTTAGACACACCTATCTCTAACATACTTGGCGTACGTTTGTATTTTTTAATGATTATTTTCTGTCTTTTTGTTTACAAGTCATATGATTGTAGTGTGCCATGAAGTTAAGTAGATTTTTGGAAAGCTGCAGTTTTGTTCTCTTTCCATTATGTCAGTTTTTTTAATCTTTTGAGTAAAATGTGGCTGTTGGCAGGCTTTACTGGTATGTCTTACTTCTTTCCCTTCACTCTGTCGCATGCTTTTCATCTTCCTGTTTCCTTTTTATTCACCCTGAGATCACCACAAAGGAAAAGAAAAAAAATCTGAACTATCGATGACTTTTTAGTATTTGACATGGGGTGTTATATATTCATCTATTATTTAATCAGCTACGTCAAAAAATCCCAATACGCTATACACAGAAGCTAAACCACCTAGAAAAGTAAAACTTGGCATATAGATTCTATGTAAATAATCATGTGATTTTGTATGGGCATATTATTTATTCGCTGAAACGAGACATTTTGCAAGAAATGTGATAAAAACATGTTTTTTTATCTTCTTAAGTTCCTTACGAAGGAAGTAGGTAAACTATTTCGAGTAAAAGATCTCAAGCGCTGTTTGGTAATCGAACAGTTAAGTAGCCTTTACTATTTGTACGCCATCTGTATTTCCACTGGGTAGGCCTGATCAAAGATTTTTAATATCTCTAGCCTACATGAGCTAGAAATCTGGTTCTCTAGCTCTATTGAAATGCTCGCCCAGGTGCAAATCGAAATATAAGCTGACTGCTTGCGTCAAAAGTTTTTTGTTTTTCTTCATTAGTAGTATGAACTTGATTTTGTGTTGATTTCTAGAC